>BRDA01000241.1:13894-52845 GCA_036984385.1 Crenuchus spilurus | reverse complement strand
TGTGTCTGAGACAGGAGAATGTGTCTGAGACAGAGGAGAATGTGTCTGAAACAGAGGAGAATGTGTCTGAGACAAATGAGAATGTGTCTGAGACAGAGGAGAATGTGTCTGAGACAGAGGAGACTGTGTCTGAGACACGGGAGACTGTGTCTGAGACACGGGAGACTGTGTCTGAGACAGAGGAGAATGTGTCTGAGACAGAGGAGAATGTGTCTGAGACAGAAAATTTGCCTGAGACATGGGAGACTGTGTCTGAGACAGAGGAGACTGTGTCTGAGACAAAGGAGAATGTGTGAGACAGAGGAGAATGTGTCTGAGACAGAGGAGACTGTGTCTGAGACAGGAAAGACTGTGTCTGAGACAGAGGAGAATGTGTCTGAGACAGAGGAGAATGTGTCTGAGACAGAGGAGAATGTGTCAGACAGAAAATTTGTCTGAGACATGGGAGACTGTGTCTGAGACAGAGGAGACTGTGTCTGAGACAAAGGAGAATGTGTGAGACAGAGGAGAATGTGTCTGAGACAGGGGAGGATGTGTCTGAGACAAAGGAGAATGTGTGAGACAGAGGAGAATGTGTCTGAGACACGGGAGACTGTGTCTGAGACAGGGGAGACTGTGTCTGAGACAGAGGAGACTGTGTCTGAGACAAAGGAGAATGTGTGAGACAGAGGAGAATGTGTCTGAGACAGGGGAGGATGTGTCTGAGACAAAGGAGAATGTCTGAGACAGAGGAGAATGTGTCTGAGACACGGGAGACTGTGTCTGAGACAGAGGAGACTGTCTAACACCAGAGAGTCACCAAACATGACTATTTACTAATTAATAAATAAAAAGATAAATCAGTAGAATTAAGAGAATTCACTGAGTTCTGGTTCTGCTTAGTCCAGGTAAGACACTTCTAATGATGTCTCTGGTTCAGGATTGTTGATATTATTAACATGAGAGATACACAGTGTTTATAGTCATTTACTCATCATCACCATCACATATCATTTAAGTCAAACTGATCAACATTAAAACTAAATGGGTTTGAAATGTCAGCGACACTTTAGTGAATTAAATGAACACAGTATTCTAATGTATTGAGATTCACTACCTGCAGAAGTCAAGAACACGGTGCTCCCCCAACTACTGCACCAGAAATCTCTCCCAATTAGAGGACATTCAATTATTTCAGTAAACATGATGGTCCCCAGACACCTTTTAAATACTGAGAAGTGAACAAGCTCCTGAAATGGCTCCCTGAAGAATAAGTTTCTTGTCTTTCTTTTCGAGGCTACTGGCTGCATTCGCCTAATTTAACGATGCTCAGGAATGGAAGCAGTGGGGCCGCACAGCGAGCATCAATTTCTATTCTGCCGACCTTCGACCGAGCAATTATTATCACCACGAGGACGGGCTTGGCCTGTCCTGCTCAAGCAGAAAGCAGAGATTTATTTATTTATTTTCCAGTATGTAGACAGTGAAGCAAAAGCCGTTGTGAAATGCAGGCCGAGGACCAGAATCGGGCTGATATCACAGGTGGATCCAATTACGCTACAGGACTACCTCTTTCTTCTTCAAGTCAATAATGCTATTTACACCGCTGAGTGACTATTTGTCCAACACAAGGGTTTTATGTGGACTTCAGAGGTCAAAAGGTTATTAACTAAACATCCCCTGTTGTAGCAGAGCTAATGTACTGGAGCAGAGTGCACTTTTATTACTTGTAAGTATCCTGTTACAAACAGTAAAAAACAACTTTTTTTATCACACATCGTTACTGTATACCAGTGGAAACTGCTTGTAAAATTTTACAGTGGAACCTCGGTTTTCATCATTAATCTGTTCTCAAGTGTCTGATGATAACTGAAACGAACAATAACTGAACAATTTGTCCCATAAGAAATAATGTAAATCCAATTCATCTGTTCCAGACACTCCAAAATATGAACAAAAAAACATTTATATAGAATAACTAGTTTTACATACAGAACACAATGAGAAATAAATACAAAAGACTAATGAAATGGATAAATAAACATTTAACATCACTCTTACATGTTTACGCTCTGTTTTAGAGGGTGCCGGTGTGGTCCAGCCAGCAGCCTTTGTTTTGTACACCTGATTTCAGGGTTCTCGGCTACTATTTTACACCTGTTTTCAGGTGATATTGCTGCTCACTGTCGCTTTGGTGTGACATGTTTTAGATTGTTTTGAGCATTATCAATGAGAAACAACAAGAAACAAAGCCAGAATGGACGACATACGTGTGGGTGGATGCTTTGTTTACATGAAATGGGTGGCGAGTCATGTGGGCACACAGACAAAAATTAGACAAACTAACTGAATAAAAAACAAAATTTCGCAGAAAAAAGTAGACGATGACCAAATTCTATGATAACCAGGACAAGCGATAATCGAGGTTCCACTGTATTTTTATGTCAACTTACCGCAAATCTCTATTCGTTATCCCCTCCATTAGCTACACAGAACTAGTATCATCACTTATTTTCCATTTTAGCTCCAATAACTACATTAAAGTTTTACAATTTTTGAGTGGAGCATCATTCTGAGTGACCCTGATGTGGTGGTGCTGGTGTGTCTATAATATCCTATACTATCCATTCTGTGAGCATCAATGAAGGACTAGACCGGAGATGTCAAATTCCAGTCCTGGTTGGCCGGTGTCCAGAGGTGTTTCTGCTCTGACTCTACAGTTAAACCTGTTGAGCTGTGTTTGAGCAGGAACATCACCAAACTGCAGGAATCTGGCCTACAGGACCAATACAAACCGTGATGAGCTACTATCTCTGGCTTAACATCTACAAGGTGGACAAACGTGGACAAAGTGTTTAAAATCAGATGTTTAACATCTCTACATTAGATTAGAATGTTTTAACACACTGAACATAACTAAGCAGTTAAGGCTCTTGAACTAAAGCTGAACATTTTCACACATCTCGACTGCTTCATGTCAGATCCATCACGGTCAGTGCAGAGGCCAACTTGACGTTTCCTGAACCAGTTTACAGTCCACAGCTCTAAGTACCAGGATGAGTCATAAGAAACGGTATTGTTTGGAGGATCTCCAATGACCCAGAATCCCTTCTTTAGCTTCTTTCGCTCATGGACATGAACCCCTCCCCCCTCTGTTTAAGAATGGTCCTTTTCTCTCAAAGCAGATGACCACAATTATCCTGGATTTTTAAAAAGCCATTCCTTTTCTTCAGAAGGAACTGGGTTAAAAAAAGCCTTAAGGTTGTTATTGGTCACTCATTCAGACACCCAAATCCTCACTTTAACATTTATTGGTTTATTTCGATCTCCATTAGACATCTTGAACATCTACTCATCCTGGGGTCCAGCGAGAGCGACGGGAAGAACTTTGTTTCAAGCTTAATTTGTGTTAAAATGATTTTCTCACTGAGGAACATCTAAAACTAAGTTAACTAATCTTATAATATTCTGTCAGCCATCTCTTAAAAGAAGGAAATAGCATATTTTGACCATATTTACAGCTTCACTTGCTATTTATATTTATGTCAGATGTCATGATGAGTTTATGTACATGTCCTGTAGTCTTAAACATTTACACAACCTGATCAACATTAATCTGGTCATTAAACTTAAAACCAGATGAATAGAGTTACTGAATGGATCCAAACAAAGTTCATATTTACATGTCGTTCCCCTTGTCTGCAGTCAAGACGTGTTTGGAGTCCATGTTTTGAATCCTCCCTCAGCAAATAAAGAAGCATGTCATTAAGCAAACTACAGTATATATTTATTTTATATTTATTTTAAAAAGTATTGTATCATCAACTGAATAGTAGATAAAATAATAATAAGTATATAAAAATAAATAAAAACTTACAGTCTGAAATGTAAACCTGTTACCTATAAAAACAATGTCTGAAATGTTAATATTACAAACATTACACAACATTACATCAAACCATGAAAACATTACATAATGTTTTTAGTATGCCACATACTATTCATGCTATTTTGTCCAGTTCATATCCACACTAGCAAACATCTCTGCCACATTAAAGAAATATTTAACTTCAGCATAACTTTCACATTTAAGCAATCTTATCTTTACATATTCTAGATGCCAAGGTTGCTACTAGTGTAGATACAAACAGAACAAAATAACAACAATAGCATGAGGCATACAAAAATCACATGATTTTTTTTATACATTTTGTGTGTTTGTTATTTTGGATACATTTGGTCCAGTTAGGTTTGTTTTCACACTGCATTTTTGCGAGCGCTCCAAGGACTTTTATTATGACACGCCCACGTACTGTCATCATCACTTACGTGGTGTGCGTCTTCCTACTCTCGACACTGACTGGTTTGTAGAAGGACGTGCATCTGACGTGTTTAGGTTGCTCTGTCATCCTGTTATATCCTTTCTCTCTCATTAGCTCAGAAAATAAGCTGCACGTTTCAGTATTTTTGTGCGTTTTTAAGCTGACTTTTCACATGTTCATCAGACCTAAATTATAATAAACATTTGCTCTCCTCCTCGCTCCATGTGCTACAACGGCTCATTATTGCTGCTGTTTAGCATTCTGTGTGCTGAATGCACTTAAAATCTTCTAACGTAATCTAACTTTGTTTTTAAATTACAAAAATGACAAATATTTAAATAAAAAAAATCAAGTATTTTCGAGTCATCTGTCTCGAGCCTAAGTTAAGTCTCGGGTCATAAAGACAAGTCAAAGTCAAGTTGAGTCTTTTACCAGTGTTAGTCAAGCAAGTCTCAAGTCCTCCAAATTGCTCAGACTAATAAACTTCCAGCTGGTTGATAGGGTGTTGTTATGACCTTCTATGACCTTCATACTGCTATGGTGTTGCTAACCAGTTGCTATGACCTTTGAGGTAGTTACTAGGGTGTTGCTATGTGGTCGCTATGACATCCCAGCTTGTTGTTAGTGTTGCAAATGAGTTGCTATGACATCCCAGTAGGATGTTAGAATGTTGCTAGGTGATTGTTTTGCCATAGTAAGTAAGTAAGTAAGTATCCCAGTTGCTTGTTGAATGTTGCTATGGCATCACCAGATAGTTGGTACAGTGTTGATAACCGGCTGCTATGGCTACCAGTTGCTAATGTGTTGCTAGGCAATTGCTATCATTCTGAAGTGGTTGATCCTTTTGGAGAAATATCATGAGACAACAATGAGACATGTAATACTTCTGTCACAGATAAACAGCATCAAAGCTGAGAAGACTCTAAGTCCTGGATAAGAGATATTGAGCTAATATTGAGATTCCTATAAACATGAGTGTAATCCGAGCACACTGTGATATCCTAAACCTTACGCCAAGACTGAGATCCTTTGTTGGAGAAATGTGTGAGCGATAGATCCGAGACTTAAGCTAAGATGAGACTTAAGTCTCAGATGATCTTATTGGAGTCCAGGAGAAACTACTGAGATGTGAAGGAAATCTCCTTTTAGATTTCTTTCCTTTGGGAAGAGTTTGAATATGTGAAGCATTTCGGTCTCCGCCCAAGCTTTCCGGCCAGTTACATCAAGCCGAGAGCTGTTTGTTGTTGTTTTTCTGTCTCAACACTTTGCCATCTGCTGAGAGAATGTGCCAGTCATAGTAACAAGGCCCAAGAATCAGGACAACAGCTGGTCCAGGTGAGAATATGAAAAGCTCCAAGTTTGGCGAGGACAGTGCACCGACTGGCACAAACAAACCACAATATCAGCTTCCAAAAACACTTACCTACAAACTAATACTCCCAAATTCACAGAGATCATTTGTACCTTGAGAAAATGTGTGTATTAAAGGTGATATACATGACATTTTATAAGTTAATACAGGATCATACAAATTGTGAATTGTACAGATTCAGATATAGTCACACATTCAATGCCCTTTGTTTTCACAGTCGGTCCGGCTGCACATTCATATTAGCCCCACTGTGGTAAAGCTGGTCTGCACCACATTTCTTTTGGCATTAACCCTCTGGAGTTAACAAAATTCTTAAAAGGTCTATTTTTCAAATATATACAGCTTGAATCTAAATATAGCTTTAGACATTGGTGAGAGGAGCTTAAATAAGCAGATATGTTTTTCAGACCGAGTCAGACAGCTGCACATTTTTTTCTCACCAAATAATGTGATCGGTCATTCATATGATAATGACATGTTAATTCCGGACATTCCATTGGTGGATTACCAGCCTTAAAATATGTGGAATATGAAACTGAAAAAAAAAAAAACCTCACCTGAGTGATCACACCTATTTCATAAATATTCAATCTAGGAACCACTGAATGAGTAAAACAGAGTGTCACCTTACATTAGATAGGCTTTAGAAATAAAACCACATACAATTTCTAAAAACTGTAAAGACCAGTGTGTAGCCAAAGACACCTGTTTATTATCTGAGCTCAAACGTCTTGATTAGAAATGTTTAGTGTGTGATTTTTCATAATATATCAGCACTTTTGAAAATAGGTTTTTGGAGCAGATTTAATTAAAATATAGACTTATGACACTCTTACTGTGTTTACACTGTTGTTGCTGAGTTTGTGCTGAATAAAAGTATGTGTAACACTTTGGGGAAAAAACTAAGTTAGATGGGTGTAATTAGTAAAAAGTCAGAGCATGTCAGACTACATCAGAGTGTCTGAAATACCATCAGACTCCAGGGGATGAACAGTGTGCTGAGAACCCTGAGGGAGGTGTTGCATGAACAGGTTTTGGTTTGAGATGCTCTATTGTGACATCTAGTGGTATCTTTTCTTAAATTACCTGAATATTTACATGTTTATCTGGGATGCAGTCAGTCAGTCCAAGTCCACATTGTTTCTCTGGTGCTGATCTCAATAACCACCTAAATAGCCCAGTCATATCTGTGAAAATATATCACCAACACTTCTCTCAACCTGCTCAACTTATTATGTATGTATAAAAGCAGTCAGAATTCATGTCTACATGGTCATTTTCTAACCTGTCTTTTATCTTAAAATTAATCCTGTACCTTTAAGACTGATATATGTAAATGGTCCCTGTTCTGACTGGCTGTCCTGTATTGTGCCTCAGAGTCCAAGCCTTCAGTGGGAAAAGGGCAGGGCTAAACTCCTAGAACAGACAGGTATACGGAAATCACGGAAATCAGAATGGGAAATATGCTGTTTTCTGTCTGTACATACAAACCTACATACATTTATTGCTTTCACTCAAAAATTCTAGAAAACAAACACAGAAGTTATTTCATCTTTATTTAATGATTTACCAACATTTCAAAAAGATTCATTTAACACAGACGTTCAGAAAATTCAAAATAGTGAATAGCATCTTTACATGGTATTAGAAACTCAAAAGCATCTAGTATAATAAACCTGGGACAAGAAAGCACAAACTCTGCATTAGTATTAGTTATAGTACCATTTCAGTTATTAGCTTAAGTGAGGATTCACCTTTTAAAGTAAGAATACTGGAGCATCACCCATAAAGTCACAGAAATATACAGCAATGTGCAGATTTTACAATAAATACTCAACATAAGAGAGATCCTACTCTTCTCAGCATCATATTTTTGGATTATAGTCTAAAAATATGTTTAGAGAAAGTCAGAATTAAGGCCTTGTTCACATGTCCAAATAGTTCTGAAAATGTTTTGGTGTCCTGTTGACACAAAGGATTTTGGTGGCTGAAAATGCTCTCCAGTGTGGTTTGAAAGCTGTTTTTTTTTTTTTTTTGATCATGTGGTAAAAATTACATTCTGGTGCTGGTTTCTGATCTTATGCTGTGATCCTGCAGAACTTGTCTGGACTATTGTGCTCTGGGTAATTCAGGGCTTTATAGTATGTTCATGTTTATATTTATCCATCTTTAACAAGTTTTAGACAAGAAAAACTCCACTTCATATCTCAGGACTGTACTGCCGTTTCAGAGACAGCAGTGTCGACATAGCAGTACAGGCAAATAGAGCAATCTCAGCGCTCGGTGATCTGTATTCTGTACAATCAATAAATACATTGAGTTTAACCAGGTGGGCACTTACTTTTGCACGGGTTTGTAAATCTTAACATATTACATCATTTTTATTAAGGTTTCCTTTACTGTTTTATTACACCATAAGACAGAATTACCTCCTTGTCATCTCTCTGTAGGACTGTACTGCTGATTTAGAGACAGTGGCATGTTAAATCATCCCCTGCCAGGCGGAAACACCATTTGAGTCAGTTTTGAGAGCTTTTCAATCAGGACAAGTTTTCAGAAATATCCGGACACGTGAACAAGGCGCATATCAGTCTGAAGCTATGTTTGGTTTTATTCCAAGGACTTTTAAAGCTACATTCTGTAAGATTAAGCTAACATTTTATCAGCTCCGCTCTGGTGATATGTAAAAATTAAAAATACTGTCCCACCTCAGTGAAGTGACAGAGGTGTTAGATATTGCACATCTTACGGCCTGCAGCTTTAAAGGAAAAAGCCTTGGATGTTATGCATTTGTCCAGGTAACAAGTACAGTCATATACAACTGTAGGGACACCTGTTTAAATTCCATAGTTAATTTTTCTAAATAAAAAAATAAGCCAAAACATCCTCCACAGAGACCACACTTAAACATGAACTTTGTATGCAATATGCAATATGTAATGGAAAATTAGCCAAATTTACCTAAAACATGTCTTGCAGACAAGAAGTGATGTCTACACTGTGGTGAGGTTATATGTCTGCTGGCCACAGTATACAACATACTTTTTTCATTTACAAAATGTTTGTAAATAAAAAGTGTCCAGAAGTATGTTCTCTGTGAAGATGGCTCACTTAGAGCATCATTAAATACATGGAGTTTAACCAGGGGCTACATACTTTTGCACAGGACTATAAATCTTAACATATCAGACCATGCTATTCCTGACCAAACAAAGATTAAGATACATACTGCCATGAAATTATTTATGCTGGCTCAAACACATTCAAACAGTCTTTATATAGTCTGGCTCTCTTTCATTTTTGAAGAAACAAAAATGTCAGCTTTTTTAAAGTTAAACAAAACCTATAAAAATTCAAAACCTCTTGCGGATGTTTACACTCGTAAAAATCAAGATGGCCAAATGGTTGATTGGAGTGAAACCAAAAGGTTAACCACTGTTAGTTCCCTATTCCTAAAGGTGAACTGATGATGAGTTTTTATGGATAATTCCAAGTTGCCATTGGATGACGGCTGATTTTTTTAAACTGTGGGTTAAATGAACATCACTTGCACATTTCCAGTACCTTGTTAGACAAAAAGCCAGTTTAAATGACGTTTATGTAGTCTTTAACATCTAAAACTCCTTGGAGCCACCACGGGTTCCAGGAAGTTGAATGTAGTGGTTCAGCCTTTCTTGTCACTGGGGTGGTGTTCCTCAAGGTTATATCTTAGGCATGCTTTAGTTGTAGAACATAACAGTATCAAATAGTGTTGTAATGAATGTATTAGAAGTTGTATTCACACCACTAAAACAGTTCACTTAAATATACTAACCTACTCTTTTAGATAAAGTTCATTGAGAACCTATACACAACTAGTGTATAGGACCATGCTGGACATTTATTTTGTGTCTTGTTGGACAAACACGTAACTGTGCTATATTGAGTGGATTAATGGTAAGAAGTTAAAGTAACAAACTGACATTTAAAATAATTCAGTACTGAAATAACACTGACAAAGTGCTATTGCAAAAGTAAGAAGCAGCTTTTATATTTAGGCTTTGTAGGATTTGCATGGAGGCCTGGTTTTAAAGTTAAGTCCTGGTTTAAGATCAGAGTTCTCACCATTGGCTTTCAAAATGCAGATTAAATAGGTTTATGTATTATCAGCTATGATTTAAATGAGAACAGCCTTCCAGTCATGCTGTTATTCTAAATGAATGGAAAAGGTGAAGGCAAAGCACTCTACAACATGAAGCATCCTCTACAAGGTCCATTAATGAGGTGTAACAGGACACCTGTATGGTTGTTATCCTACTTATACCCACATGTAGATATTTTAGTGTATTTATGTATCCAAACAAAATATGCAATAATCTAAACTCAACATTATTAAAGTTTATAAAATTATTAAATCAGAGCATTTATATACAGTAATTTAACATATTTATATTTATATACTTTATAGGTTTCCCAATGAACAGAATGAATACACACCTGGGATATAAAATTGTATTATCTATATTCCCAAAGTTGACTTCATTACAGCCTTACAAACAGACTCTTACAAAAACAAAACTATCTGCACTGTTTATAGTAATAATTTAAATATGGGACATTATTTTGTATATTGTATTGATATTATACATATTTTTTTCACACAGAGAGATCATCTATTGGGCATTTGTAGGCCTCACTTCAGAAAAATAAAGAATATATTACACTTCAATGATAAATGAACTGTTGTAAACTTGTTTAAGGATGTCCAAGAGATGTTCATGTTTTGTAATGTTTTTTTAATTTCATTTTCTCCTCATTACTGTTTCTGTTTAATACTGTAATTGTGAAACGTATTGATCATTTGCATTATTTCTCATGAAACTGCAACAAAAGTCGAAGGATTCTCATTTTATTCCAGTCATGCTTGCTGAACTCTCCCTCCAACAACTATTTAGGATCTTTTATTTTTAAGGGTGTAAAACATAATAAAACAAAAACCAAACAACCCAAAGTCTCTGTCCTCTGAACTGAGTTTTAAATCATGTCAGAATAGTTATAAGATCCAGTGTGCAATGAAAAGACACTCAGAGTGTAAATAAACAAGTTTTAAACTCTTCATCTCATTAGTGCACATACTCATCATCACTAAAATCAGAGTCGTCTGCTTCCACTTCACCCTCGATCACAGACTTCTTTCCTTTGCAGCAAGACACCAACAAACCAATGAGGAAAACCTAAAAACAGGGAAATTTCATTCATACGTCTTTAATGTGGCACTGGCCTTTATAGTCAAGATTAATGAATATAGAACTAGTAGCTTGTTTTATCTTCATGAATAGGGGTGTGGCTAATGGGAATAGTATTTCAATGAGGTACAAGTAGAAAAGTGCTTGATTACAGAATTAAGTGATCATATGTTGTACTTACTGCCAGAAATGCCCAGTTGCCAAAGTAGTAGACGGTACTGAAGAACCAGAACTTGTGAAGGAAAAGGTACGATCTGGTCACCGTGCACTGATCTGTAAAGGAAAATATACAAAAAGGTTTACATTTTATAAAATGAACTGGTTTTAATTCATAAAAGCTGTCAAGAAAAACACTTGACAAAAGTTCTTAAAACAAACACTTAGAAGTTCATAAAGTTTTAAGTTTTAATCTTAAATCTTATTTTCTTTTGATTTTCTATATTTTCTTGTGCATGCTACAGCTGACCAAACAACACCACATACATTCTGAAAAAACAAACAAACAAACAAAAAAAAAACATTTCCAAAATGTTTGTTTAATCCACTCAGAGGAGAAAACATCAAACTCAAATGTTAAAAAATAGTAAATAATAAATGGAGGTGATGGTGGAAAAAAATACATGTAAACTGTAAAATAAAGCTCATTATCAGCAACGCTGAACTCAAGTCATGGTACATACAGGATCTAGCACTGCTGTATCTGCTGATGAGAACAAATAGTACCTTCCCGTCTTATCTGTTCAGCCTAACGCAGCCCACACCCCATGAAATGCCTGTGTTATTTGCCAGCACCCCAGAGTAAATGAAAAAGGACCGTCGCCTCAGGGGCAGGAGTCACAGTTGGAGCAGTACCACGAAAGCACCAGTCATCCATCTCATTTCAGTCCACAGTTCAGCAGCATCGCAGGAGGTGATGGAACTGCTTCTGTAGAGGCCTCTGAATGTCAGAGAGCTGGTTTTATCCTCTCCAGCTGATTGTGAGGCACAATAGGAGGAAAGCGAGGCACGCTGGAGGCCCCTCATCATCTTAGACCCGCGAAGCGGATGTACAATCTACTTAATGAAGGTTGATGAAACGTAAGAACTCTCCTCTGGTGAAGCTCCTCGCATGAAAATCAACCCAGCGGTTCCTCGCCCAGTCCTCTCTGCCTCTCTCAGGTGCTAAGCTAATGAGGCTCGCCCGCTCCCTGTGCAACTTTCTCAAAGTGCTGAACAGCAGAATGAAAGTTGAGCGGAAATGAATGGATGAGATTAAAAATGAACCTTGTGGGTTACAGTGGATACTGAACAGGGTCTATTGTAGCTTTTCTATCCAGAATAATCCAGATACAACCCAAATGCAACCAAAATGTACAACCAAAATCCTGCCCATACAAGCAAATCTCCACCCATTACAGCCAAAACCAGGTGTAAATGGGGTCTATAAGGTTTCGGGTGCTCGCTCCAAGAGTGCTACAGTAACATCTGGGTGGAGAAGTAAGCACCTCCTCCTGGGAGAGGGTTCTGATTTTAATCATCACAATAAAGCATCTGGTGAAATCATGACAATAATGAAACACTTAATGGGATCCAAGAGGAGCCGTCAGAAATGAGAGACAAATAGAGAAGCAAAGTGAAAAAGAATCACACGCTCAATCACACTTAAGCAAAAGTGATTAGGCCTTCATTTCAGCTCTAATTTGTTTTGTTTTGGAGGAAGAAGGCGGTGCAGGCCTACAGTCTACAGACTTTAAAATATCTGTCTGAGCCTGACGGGAGTAGAGCTGAGGTCAGGTTACATTTCAAGTTAAGGCATTCATCTCTACTGAAGGTTTTATTTCCAGTTTTATTGCTTAAATATAATTAATGATAATGTACATTTCTTTATTATGTCATGCTGGGGTCACTTGTTGTTGCATGAGGTCCATGAGGCCAGAGAGGTTGGGATGCTGTTTGAAGGAACTCATTGTGTTATTTAAATGTTGGTACGTAGCTGATAATCACATATTTATGATGTAATTAGCAAACCAGAATTTAGATTTTGACACCAATACCCAGTGTAGTATCACAACTCATTACATAAAAAATTATCTAAAATTATCAAACAATAATCTGAAATAGTCAAAAATAATCAACTGACAATTCTATAATCTCATAATAATAATAATCATATAGAATAAACAGAGTGAGGAGGGGGATTGGTCATTTCTGGGCCGAGGCTGGACTGGACTGTGTTTTGGCTCGTACGGTGTACAGTACGATGTATGATGTGCGATGTTCATCCTGTTTATCAATGTTTAATGTAAAAACACTCGGCAATCTCCAGTCCTGTCTTGTTTGTGCTCCACTCAAAGAACTGAGAAGTACCTTCACAGCTGTGCAGGAACAGCTTGTGAGTCGATTGTGAAGCGTGACAAAGCAATTGGCCGCACGCAGCCTTTTGTAATTGCACCAGCAGTGCACTCCAGCTTCATGCTAACGACGCTCCGGGAGAGCCTGTTAACATAACCGCAGAGAGCCGCCTCAGGCTAAAGAGAGGAAAACACATTGCCTACATAAGAGGCAACTTATGTCCATGCCAGAGCAAATGGTATTTGACTAGCACTGAAGGATGTGTCAGTAAAGGACTGGGAGACATTGTAAACGAATAAGAGATGTGCTAAAGCATGTTGGTAAATGACTGGGAGAAGTGCTGAAGGACGTGTAAGTAAACGACTGGGAGATGCGCTAAAGGATGTGGTGGTGCACGATGGGAGACACTGTGAAGGACATGCGGTTAGGGATCTGGTTTTGCCCTTGACCAGAAGATCGTCGGTTTAATCCCTGAATAGGTCATGATTGAAGTGCCCTTGAGCAAGGCACCTAACCACCAACTGCTCCCCAGGCGCCACGGATAGGGCTGCCCACCACTTCAGGCCTAGTGTGTTCACTAGTGTGTGTATTTCACTGCAAAGATGGGTTAAATGTGGAGGTCAAATTCTGTTGTGTGCAGACACTCCGAAGGACGTGTCGGTAAACGGCCGAGACGTGCTCCGAAGGACGTGTCGGTAAACGACCGAGACGTGCTCCGAAGGACGTGTCGGTAAACGACCGAGACGTGCTCCGAAGGACGTGCGGGTAAACGACAGAGATGCTCCGAAGGACGTGCGGGTAAACGACAGAGATGCTCCGAAGGACGTGTGGGTAAACGACAGAGATGCTCCGAAGGACGTGTGGGTAAACGACAGAGACGTGCTCCGAAGGACGTGTGGGTAAACGACAGAGACGTGCTCCGAAGGACGTCTGGGTAAACGACAGAGACGTGCTCCGAAGGACGTCTGGGTAAACGACAGAGACGTGCTCTGAAGGACATGTGGGTAAATGACAGAGATGCTCTGAAGGACATGTGGGTAAATGACAGAGATGCTCTGAAGGACATGTGGGTAAATGACAGAGATGCTCTGAAGGACATGTCGGTAAACGACTGAGAGATGCTCTGAAGGACATGTCGGTAAACGACTGAGAGATGCTCTGAAGGACGTGTCGGTAAACGACTGAGAGATGCTCTGAAGGACGTGTCGGTAAACGACTGAGAGATGCTCTGAAGGACGTGTGGGTAAATGACAGAGATGCTCTGAAGGACGTGTGGGTAAATGACAGAGATGCTCTGAAGGACGTGTGGGTAAATGACAGAGATGCTCTGAAGGACATGTCGGTAAACAACTGAGAGATGCTCTGAAGGACGTGTCGGTAAATGACTGAGAGATGCTCTGAAGGACGTGTCGGTAAACGACTGAGAGATGCTCTGAAGGACGTGTCGGTAAACGACTGAGAGATGCTCTGAAGGACGTGTCGGTAAACGACTGAGAGATGCTCTGAACAAAGTGTCAGTAGACAACTAAGATGCTCTGAACGATGTGTCGGTAAATGACTGAGAGACACTCTGAAGGACATGTCGATAAACGACTGGGAGCTGTGCTGAAGGACATTTAGGTAAATAATGGGGAGATGCTCTGAAGGATGTGTCTTTAAATGACTGGGAGACACTCTGGCACACATGTTTAACACGTGCTGGTTGTTTAATAAGTTATAAGTGAACACTAGGCTTGAAACGGAGGATGAACATGTACGAGATCAGAGAGCGAAGATGAGGACACCGAGGCCTGCGAATCAAAAAGCTTTTTAGAGAATTGAGTGAAGAGCTTTAAAAGAGAGGAAGAACAGGACAGAAAGAGCCCGGCATATGAAAACCACCAGAAAAACCGCGGCAAAGACGTACCGACACAGGCAGACAGAGCGGGTTTTATGTACCACTTTTATGTTGCAACAGACAGATCTAGTACCTTCAATAGACTTCCAGATGTGTCACAAAGCTTAGGTGTTCTTTACAGCTTATTTTTAAGACGAACCATAGAAATGAAGAAATAAAGGAACACCTGTGGCCGTCTGAAAAGCAGCATCACAACCAAAACAACATGTTTGTGCCTAAAAGCAGCTCCTTTATGACTGTATGATGATGGAAGTTACTCACAAACATCTCTGTAAATCATTTCACCAGTGACGTGCACACAAAAAGTCTAATTTGTTAAAATAACACTATTAGGCTTCAGATGCACAGGTGGATAAAGCAGTAGAGCAGGCACAGCTGCAGTCCTGTACAATTTAATGATTTTTTCCCACTCCAATTAATGAAAGGCTTACTAATTAGACTCTAAATGAGCAGAATGTGCCCTTGTTAACAAGTAAAAGGTATAAAAGTAAGCATTTTATGTGAGAAAATGTCACTTCTTGGTTTTTATTAATGCAGTAAAAGGCAAAATCAAAATCATGCTGGCTGTGTTTCCTTTTTTGTGTTCATCTTTATGCAGAACTATTCAAAATTATTCTTATTACAGTCAGGAGATGAGGATTCATTTAGTGAGATATGATAACCTAAGTGTCTCCAGGACTGAATTTTTAGAGACACGTGCAAGTTCACTGGAGCTTCTGGATGGTTATGTTCGTGTTGTACAACAAACCCTGCGTTTGTGATGGTGAGCCAAGATTTGGCTTCATGTGTTCACTGCAGGCTGGAGGAGAAGGTGAAGCTGTGAGATATCATCACACCTACTCTGTAGGCAGATATGCATCTAAAGTACTGCGGAGAAACTCCTCTACACTAACTGCTCATGACATTGGTGTACATTCCTACATTTGTTTAAAGAGGAACTGCACAATTTATCCTAAATTTCTCCAGAATTAAATGTAAAGGTTCATTCATAGAGGCTGGAATGTTTAGTGCACAGTGGTTTTGATAACAACCAGACATCTGAAGTCTCTAAAAAGCACATCCTAAACAGATTCTGGACTAATTTTAAAATCCATTCACAGTGGAGGGATACATGCAAGGCAAAATAGTCCCCAAGAACACTTCTTTTTCAGATTTATCACTATTTTAACATCATAAACATTACATATAAACACTCAGAAAGGAGTTAATAAAGTGCATATCATTAAAAATACAGAATTTCCAATTATTAGAATTTGATTTGGATTAAATTATTAATCAAACAGTTTCAACATTAAAACAAAAAGTGGCTTGAAATGTCACTTTATGTGACATGAATATAAAATACATCAGAACATTCACTAAATTATTAAACAATATGAACTTTTTTTTTTAAGATACACTGATGTCTATTCTGATCGGTTGCCAAGAACTCAAAAAACAGAAGAGATTTTACATTACTTTAGAAGAGATTAAACATTTCAGCATATATGGGCGGAGCTAAATTCCTATAGGTTAAATAGGCAGGTATATGTAAACGCACTGTGCCGATGTTAAAATATTACAAACATATGTTGGTAATCAGCCCTTTGAAACTCATTTTTGGAATTTGTACTATTTCTATCCAACTAGACAAGACCTACAGATGTTCAGAGAGCTAAACTATATCTTTTTTGGCCACCTCAGCTTTTATGCCACTGCCTTGCTGAACCGGACTCATGCGCAGGTGTCCTAATTATCCTAATTACAACAGTACATGACTCTTACAAACACTCAGAGAAATTAACTGCAAATGTATGGCCTTATAGTTAGAAATTACACTTTTTCTGCTTACCAATGCTCATTTCCAATTAAATTAGGATCAAAAACAAACTTTCACCATATTCTCATTTTTAATGCAGTGCTGTATGTTGTAGAAGATTGTGAAGTCTGGTTACCATCACCGCCATTATAAAGAAATCTGTGTTTGTATGTTTCTCTACATTAAACCATTTCACATCAGCACACTCTGAACGTCTGTTTACATCTGAACTGAATTATGCAAATGATGTTTTAAGTGAAGCCAGACCTGCTGAATGACCAACAAAGCACTCAGAACAGCATTTAAAGTGAGTGTGCAGGAAGAACTGGACCTGGTTGAGAGCAGAACTGTACACCTCTCTTCCTCTCCTTCTCTTTCACTCCTCCACCATCTGCAGCTCTCCAGCTGTTCACCTGAATTACGGGCCTGGCTGAGCCTCTCGCAGATGGTTCTCAACAGTGGTCTGCCTAAACAAATTATCATGTACACCTCTGACCTGCTTCACCTTCAACATCTCGGACCTCGCTCACAGTATAAGCCAGGCTAGATGAGCCAAGGCTTTGGACACAAAGCTAACTGGACTCTTCTGGGGTCAGATTCCTGATGGAAGCTTACGAACGCATGCCAAAAACGCAAAGATGCACTCAAACGGCACTGTTTAGCCACATTATCTGAGGTACTAAACTTTAAAAATATAATTCCACATTTTTGTGTATTTCAGCTCTAAATATTGTGTTTTGAGGTGAACTGGTTCAGAACATCTGTTAGTGGACCATGAGGAGACAAGACTAAGCCTATTTCTGTAGTGTTGTATTTAAACTGAAGTAGGCGTGGCCAATGCGGTGCCCTTTTGGACCAGTCCATGCGCACAATAACAGGAAGCTGACTGTGACTCTCAGCCACACCCACAATAACAGGACACTGTGACTCTTAGCCACGGCCACAATAACAGGACACTGTGACTCTTAGCCACGCCCACAATAACAGGACACTGTGACTCTTAGCCACGCCCACAGTAACAGGACACTGTGACTCTTAGCCACGCCCACAGTAACAGGACACTAATTGTGAGTCCCAGACATGTAATTTTATCTCAAAATTATGATCAGACGATTATGTAATGATTGTGACACATCCACCTGAATGGAATCAAACTTCAATTTTCCAATTATTGTAGTATCCCAATAAAATACTGGGATAATCAATAGCACCCTCTGCTGGAGAAATGTCACACTGCTGTATGTATGTGCTGTAAATATTACATAACAAAATTGGTATTGGTAGAGTGAGTGAGAGAGAGAGAGAGACAGCAGAGAGAGAGAGAGACAGAGGAGAGAGAGGAGAGAGGGGGAGGGGAGAGAGAGAGAGAGAGAGAGAGAGAGAGAGAGGAATCATTCACAAATTCAGCTGTCTATGCATAGAATGATAGCTGGGGTAGGGTGATGATAACTGATGATGATCTCAGATGATCATGTAGTGTTGGTTCTATAATCCAGTCTTTACTCCTCTGATCCTCTGCCAGTGCAGTCAGGGCTGCTCCCCATTGAGAATTGTAAATATAAACATGTTCAGTATTACATTTGAGGCATTTAGCAGACATTTTTATCCAAAGCGACTTATAATTGGGGGTTAGGTGCCTTGCTCAAGGGCACTTCAGTCGTGACCTGCCCGGGGATTGAACTGGCGACCTTCCGGTCACCAGACCAGATCCTTAACTACTAGGCCTCAGCTGTATTCAGACTCAGTGTCCTGCAGTGGGGGTGGAACTGATTCTCTGGTGACATCATGTCTGCATGACGAACAGCCAATGAGAGCTGAGCTGAAGGTGTGAGTGTGTACAGGAGAAGTTAAAAGTGGTTAAATGGTGAGTGAGGTGGTCGTGTAGAGCTAGAGTGTCTTTATTTAAAGCTGTTCTGCTTTAACATCCTTTTTTTCTGAGAAACTGGCACTGAAATGGTTTCACTGTCATCTGCCATGTTTGTTTACATCTAGTTTGTAAGAAACTTGGTTTTGCGGCTCGGAGTTGTGTATAATCTGAAAGTGTGTGGCATTACAGGGCATATGGTGTAATGTGGGTGCCTTCATGACTAACAATGATCAAGGTCACTAAAATCAGAGATGGAGATTATCATCTTTGGAACATCATTGTTCTCTGGTCGTCATGATCATCAATGTCCAGTTAAATCGCTCATCCAGTCCAGCATCTACTGTAAAACGCTCCCAACGGAGTAGGAGCTGCTCCTGAAGTGAAAATAGAGCATTTGAATGAAACGCTGGCAGGTGTCTAGATACTTTTGCTTATCCGTTGTCTGACCTCGAGGCCTGTTCTGACTTGTTGACCGTGACTGGAGTAAACGAAGTCAGGAAAATGGGCCGCTCGGGTGAAAGCGCTTTGAAGCATACATCATTAATGTCAGCTCTTGCCTGTTCCTCTGATGTTCAAGGCCATGGAGACTAAAAGCAAGACGGAGGAAGAAAGAAAGGCGCAGAGTGCCATCTCACACCCCCTCATCTCTCTCTCTCTCTCTCCCCATCTTTGGATCTTCAGGACTACATCTACTCTTTCCATTTCAGCCCGTCTGTTTGTCTGGCACGGCTCCCTCTCCTTACGTTCTCCCTTTGCTAAAAGCGCTCTCGACATGGGCGAAGGGGCTTTTATTTTGTTTTCTCCACTCTCAGGTCTCCGTCTGTGTGGAGAAGATTTCCAGATCTCAGGGGAGAGGAGCTTTCTCTCTCTACCTGACCCTGCAACCGGCAATTTCATCTGGCTCAAGAGCTCGCACCAACACGCAGACAAGTCCCCTTTTTTAGGGGATGAAGACAAACTGGCCTGTATAACAAACTCTATTAAGGTTGAGGAACCTTTTCTGAAGTGCCGCGCTCTGACTTTTCAGTATAATGCTAGGTGTTAGGAGTGGGAGGTGTGCAGGCAGGACACAAAAACAAACTAAACATAAGTGTTGAGTTTAAATAACTGGTAAAAAAAAAGGGTCACTCAATGTTTATTTTGGCTATTCACTGAAAAAATCCACTGTGCCCATCAGGCGGTGAAGATTATAACTGTTTGTGGCCTTTTGTTGCTCTTATCAGGCTGATATAGACTTCGGTGAAGAGGCACATACACATAGGACAAAAGTATAGGGACACCTGCTCATTCATTTAAAGAGTTTATCCTCATTTTGTTGGGAGTCTCTACTGTCCAGGGAAGGGTTTACTACATTGCTATGAGGATTTGACTGCCTTCAGTAAGCGGTCAGGATCACATCACAAAAGTACTGGATGGAACACAGAACCCAGTTCCACTGCTCCATGGCGGCTCAATGCTGGGGGCTGTAAACCCCTACATCTGAAGTCTAGATTTCACTGGATCATGTTCAGGTCCTCTGCATGTACTGTTAATATAACCTGCACTAAAACCTCATTTCTAATCATTACTAAAACAGACAAATCCTGCTGTTAGTTCAGAACTGACACCGTAAGGATTATATTGCTAACAAACATTAGAACCCATTAGTCACCTAAAAAGCTAAGTCGCTTCTGTAATAATACACATCTACAAAACTCCTCTGAACCCTCATCCAGTTGTGAGTTGGACTCACACAGAGCTCAGCCTCCCAGCTCCAGGTCTAAACTAAAAGAACACATTCGTGACCCGTCTTGGCTGATGTTCCTGTATATAATTATTCTGGTATATCATTGGCTGTGTTTGCTTTTGGTGACCAATGACAGAACAACACGTTCTTTGACCCTAAAGGCAATGACTGGTTGCATTTCAGTGGTCAATCGTGTTCAAATGACCCGTTCAAATGCAAACCAAGGCTCAGAAGCTCCTGCTCCAGAACCAGCACCAGAGGTGTGGGTGTAATATTAAATAAAAGACAAACCTGTGGAACTCAGAGACAGCAGAGCTGGGCGAGGACAGCATGCGCACATATTAATTAACCTATTAATCATCTGCTCTGTTTCTGTGATTAACTGAGTAATTACAGATGAGCACCAGAGCTGGATTTACAGAACCAGAGCTCAATACACACACACGCACACAGTGAGAGAGAAAGAGACAGTGTAATATAAAGGAGATGCTCTTGTCATGACAGTGATGACATCATTTATTCCCACCCACTTCATTTACATACCCCAGCTGTCAAAATGGCCACCACATCGGTGTGATTGAGAATGACCCACCTGCTCTGTGGGGGTCATGTGTGGGTTCTGATCTCTACAGACAAATTTTGAGGTCTAACCAAGAGCAGGCTGTGATATGCAGATGATCAGAACCAAACCCACCCACAGAACAATGCGGCATTGTCAGAAACTCAGAGAAGCCCCACTATGACAGAAAAACAAGTCTGCGGCAGCAAACGGAGCAGGGGTCTCACCTGACAGGCCGTTTTTCGGGGGTGATCCTCCCATACGCATAATTAAAATGGCTTTGTGAAGAGGAGGGGGTGAGAATACCTTTCTCTAAAGAAAACAATGTGAATACCTGTGTGATTACACCTCAACATCTGCTGCAGAGTCTCTCCAACACACTTCTGCTCACGATAAGTGACTGTTGCTAGGGAACTGACAGGATTGGATGAATACTTAATTTTGCAGTATTACAGTAAATCTGTTACCCCTGCATCTGAGAGACGACCCTGTTTTTGAAAAGCAGCACTTATGTGAGCTCCCGGTCGCTCAAACACAAGCTGTATTTACACAACCTCGTTATGTGCAGCTATTAGCATCACCACGGCAGGAAGTTCACCAGCAGATTACTGACAGTTCACTGATTGTGTGTACATATACATACATACATACAGGGTTCAGCTCCTCAGCCGCGATTTATTCATCTCATCAGCAGCGCCGCCGTGTTAACCGAATAAACTTAATAAAGGAAAGGGTTAACATCTCTCTCTCTCTCTCTCTCTCTCTCACACACACACACACACACACACACACACACACACACACACACAGCACTTAATGATGTCTGTTTATTTTTTTTTATCTTTCTGTCTGTCTGTCTAACCATCCCTCTGTCTATATCCATCTTTCTATCTCTATCTATGTGTGTGACGGTCTGTATGTCTGTATGTCTGTCTGTCTGTCGGTTAATCTGTCTGTCTTTAGGCTCCTGAACCATCAGTTCAGAATGAAATGAAAGCTGATGTTGAGTAACAGGAGCAGTATCACAGGTAACACAGCTCATATGTACTTTCAGTATTCAGCTGTAAGTAAACATGGTTAGGAGTCTGACCTATGACCTCTCTTGAAGGTTCCATTGATACACATTAACTCAGGCTGACTGTAATACATTCTCTACAGTAGACCCGTCACATTTATCATACTACATCACCTGTCATTTTAACCTGACTATATCATACCTCAAACTCGTACGTTTATTCTGACAGAAAGCGAAATCTGATCATGTTGACGTAACGCTCTAGAGGGCGGCGGTCACTAATGTTTGTTTACTTGAGCTGGAGCTGTGCTCAGTTTGTACTATAAGAGATGTGATTCACATTTACGTTTGAGGCATTTAGCAGACGCTTTTACCCAGGGCGACTTACAGTTGGGGGTTAGGTGCCTTGCTCAAAGGCACTTCAGTCATTACCTGCTGGGAAATTGAACTCGAATACCAGAACCCTAACCACCAGACCTGCCCAACTACCTAACCTAAATATTGTGCCACACTGAAACACGTGAATTTGGTAGAAAAAAAACTATTTCCTTCATAATTTAATTCCAAAAGCTATTTTATATTTATTAACATAACTTAAGGCATCTAAGCCTATAAAGTCAAGTGTATCATATTTGACTGAGTTGAGTTTTGCAACCTCTTCATGTTAAGTGTGATAATTATATTATAAATTATAAAAGTACTATCTATCTATCTATCTATCTATCTAAATGTCACACAAACAAAACTCCACTTCCCAAAATGCCCTGCACGATCCCATGACACAGAGGACCAATCACAGGACCTGTTGCTCATTAAGAACACTTATATAAACCCATAGTACTTCCTGTCTGTATTTTTTAGACTTCGTCTTTAGATTTGACTAGATTTTAATCTGGACTGTTCATCTGCCTCTTGGTTTATGATCTTTGCTTTGTCTACGCTGCTCCTTTGTACCTTTGCCCACTATTCGGTTTATATTATTAGGTTTTATAAGAAGCTCTTATAAACAAAGAAAAAAAAGCTGATGTATATAATCAGATACATGTCTGTTGCCCCCTGGTGGATCAACTTGGCACTGCATGCACCAGAGTTTAGAAGCTAGATTAAGATTGTGTGATTTTAAACACAATGGAATTTGACCTCCACATTTAACCCATTTGTGCAGTGAAACACACACACACACACTAGTGAACACACTAGCCGAAGCAGTGGGCAGCCCTTATCCACCGGGGCCTGGAAATGTTAGGGGGTTAGGTGCCTCGCTCAAGGGCACTTCAGTCATGTCCTATCTGGGGATCGAACCAGCAACCTTCCGGTCACAAGACCAGATCCTTACCATGGCTGCCCCCAAAGCTCAGGGTATAAGAGGTTTTTTAAAAAAGTTTTGGCATGTTTTTGTTTAAACAACATGTTTTGATCATGTAGATTCCTTCATATGTCAAATATGATGCAAAACTAATATATGCAATTTATTAGCATTTGTATTTTTTAAATCTTAACAAATAAACAGCACTCACTTGTATTAAAAGGAAAAGAAAAAAGAATACAGTGATGGAGGTGGTGCCTTTCTCACTATTATTGAGGTTAGTGTTTTGAGTGAAAGTTCTCCTTTAAGCTGAAGAGCAGAGCTAAATACACACAGGCAGGTAGTGGAGCTGCTGACTGATGGAGTTATAATGACTCAGGAGGAGGTAATGAGGAGTGTGTCAGTCCACACCTGCTCTCTCAGAGTCTTTCTTCTCCCTGTCCAGTCAGTCACAGCTCTGACCTCTAGCTCATGCCCACACACAATGAGCACACACCAATGAGCCATATCATTAAAACCACCCCTTGTATCTCCACTCACTGTGCATTTTAGCTCCACTTTGCAGTTCTACAACTACAGACTGTAGTCATTCTGTTTCTCTGTATACATTATAGAACTGACACTGATGTGGTGGTGGTGTGTTAGTGTGTGTCGAACACAGCTACTGTCTCAAACTTTACATGTCCAAAATGGACTAACAAGGTAGAATGTACACAGTGTTTAACATCTCCAGCACACTCTAACACACCACCACCACGTCAGTGTCACTGAGAAAGATCCACCAGCTCTCTGGGGGTCCTGACTATTTAAGAACAAAGTATACAGAGAAACGACAGTCTGTAAAGTGCACCTGTATGGACAGTGGAGCTAAAATGGACGCATGTACAAGGAGGTGGTTATAATGTTATGGCTGATGGGTGTATATACTTTCTCTTAGTGATGGGATGAGCAAGGTCACATGAGAATTTCCCCAAATTGCTTTTTCAGATGTATAAATATTTAATTTAAGTCCCGACGTCTGAAGCAAAGCTGGGCTTTCGCAGGACGCTGCTTTAGAACCGAAACCTCCTGCGGGAGACGGAACAGAGAGGAACCAGTGTCCCGCTATGCTGGGAAAGTAGACATTCTCATATCATCTGATGTTTGTTTTAAATAGTGTAAAATCAAACATTTCTCTTTTTTATTAAAAGTGAAAAATAACTTTCTTGTATCTGAAAATGGTCACAATCCAGTCTCATTAAACTAGCACTAACACAGTTCTACATGTCTGCCATCCATCCTATAACAGTTTCAGACTGGACTGCTTTTAGAATACAACTAATCACAAGAGATCATATACATATCAGTCTTCAAAAACACTGTTCAGCTTCAGTCTACAGTTCATACGTAAACCAAGCTATTCTGAATTCAATGTTTTTTGTGATAATGCGTATTTCTAATTTTAGAAAATTCTTTTTTTTTTTTTTTTTTTTTAAATAAGGACATTTAGTTTAACAATGATCCCAACCATAGTCATCTCAAGTCTAGTCTAAATGTCTAATATTTCTCATTTTGAGAACACTGTCAGCTTATTTAAAGATAATTTAACATATACCTAGACATGTAAGTAAAACTAGAAAAGTGCATTTCCTGAAGGAAACGCGGGATATTGCGCATTGCTAACATGGCCCACAAGCTAAGGTATCCCAGTTGGTTTGTAAGGTGATGCTTTGGTATTTGTGGTGGTTGCTATGGCCCCCAAGGCGGTTGCTATGGCATATATCTATCATATACAAGCCCGGATCACACAATCGGACCGAACAATCTGGAGTTGGAACGGTGTCGATATCTCAAAAACTGTGGGACAAGAAGCATCAAAAATCCAGCGGAAGAAGAAGAAGAATATATGAAAATCGAATAACAATTACTTTAAAACTGTAAGTACTTAATGTAAGTAAAATTATATAGATAAACTGGCATATATTGCTTATTTACAGCATTTGGCTGATAAAATGCTAAAAATGTTCACACAACCCAGGTAAAATCATCTGCCAGCACAATGAGCAAAATGTATTAAATAAAGACTCTGCGTACAGTCCACTGCCTCTATCACTGTAATTAAAATGACTAGACTCTGTAAAACTGGGTTAGAACTAAATCTCTTTCTCTGATACACTGATTAAGACTGTAATAATGCATATTTCTACTTTTAGAAATAAGTACAATTAGTCCAACCGTGATCTCAACCATGAAATCATCTTAAATCTAGTCTGACTGTGTAATATTTCTCATTTTGATATATTTTAACACACATCTAGCCATTTCTTACTTGTTTTAAGTCACATATTAAATATCTCACTGTTGTGTCAGTACTTATTGTGCTTTTTCTATTTGTCTTAAAATAAGTGACTGCCCGTGAAGTGAGTAAAGTTTACTTAAAATTACAAATGTCAGGCTTTAAGTTAGTCTTAAAAAAGCTTTTAGTGACATTTAGACTAGATTTAAGATGATTTCACTGGTTAAGAGAACACATTTTTGCAGTGTAATATTACTTTTAAAGAGCGAGTGTGTGTGTATGTGGGGGGGGGGTCAGCTGATATGACAAAGATTAGGAGTCTGGGTAAAAATAGACCTGTTGAGGTTTAAGACTTCACTCCATATTCAGGCTTTAGCAGAAAGCCAGACTTCAGCCTGACAGGATGAGGATATTTGCACATGGCACATGTTGAGAGTCACGGGAGGCCGACGTCGTAAGTTTCATTTTAATTTGCAGCTGTGGCGTACATCCGAGCACCGACTCTGTGACTCGGTGGAGGGTAGCCATGGCAACTACACTTGATCCTCCAGATACAGAGCATCCATCTAGTCCAGGATGAACACACACATAATATCATTAACTGAGAGCTGCGACAGAGAATGAGAAATAAATACAGCGAGAGACCGAGAACGCAGAGCCATTTCAGAGAACAAAAAACCTCATTAATTCATCAAAACCTGACAAAGGCTTCCTTTATGTACCACAACTGTCTCGAAAGGGAATGTCTGGCATTTCTACTCGTGCTAAGCATTCTCCTTGTCTTAAATAAACACTTTTATTTATGTATAGCGGGCACGTCTTCAGAGGGCAGAGAGGAGGGTGTTTAACACAGACAGCCTGACTTTGGTCTCGTTTTGAAGAGCTGTGAAAACAAACATGCTAATAAGTATCAGGAGCCTCAGCGAGCGGCGACACAAAACCCTGACTGATACATCACCCACATCCTGCACATTTAACAGTAAAATAATCTCACTGATAAAGTAGTTAAATTAAAACTCTGTTGGTCTCAATCTCTTAACACGTTCAGTACTAGGCCAAGGTTTACAGCATGTTACACTGATTTATGACTGCAGCGCAACAAAAATGGCCGCCCCACTTATGGTTCACATGAAAGAAGAGCACCGTGCAGCGATTCGTTGGATATCTCTGCAAACAAAACGTGGATAAATACTGTAAGGAAGTTGCAAATTTCTTACAAAGAACCATTACTGGTAAATGAGACAGGGATTCATCATGACAAGTCTGAAAGTAAATTACAAATAGCCTCAATCAACCAAGTAAAAGTCAAACATCAGCTGACAGTTTTCTGGGTCTGAAAGAAGCCATAAGAGGAGGCGGATTCATGTCTGCTCCATCAAAAACATGTTTTTAACAAGGAACCAAAGCTACTAGACAGATGAACAAAGTGTGTTGAAAAGCAGGAGATTACGTGGAAAAATAATGTATTTGTTTTTTATGAAAACAGCCAGTGCAGATCATATCTGACAGTGTATGACAACTAATCTACAAAAACATGTTTTTAAATTCATCCAGTTTGTCATCCTCATTATGAAATGAACAATTTCTCTCTGTGGAAAGTCTCAAAGTATACATTACCATAATACTCGCCATTTAACGTTCTGTTTTAGGGAAACTAAAGTCACAAAATGTCCAAACTTATATTATGATAATACAAAATTGATAAAAAATAAGGCAAAAAAGAATAACAACAAAAAATTTAAAAATAATTATTGGGAAGCACCCACCTGGACTACAGTATTTACACTGTTTAAGCTTTTTTATTGCTGTTTCTGCAGTCTGACTTTAATACATTTACTGTATCTAAAAAAGTTCATATAATTCATTAGCACCGTTAAACTATTATACATTTTTTGCTAATATAAAATTATATGAGCTGATATTTTAGTTTCTTAGGTCCATTTCTAGATATTTCAGCTCTTTAACCTCTTAATCTCCTCAGATCCATCCCTGGAGAAACTGTGTTATCCTCACTTCTAACTCTAACTGATGAAAATAAAAGTAGTGGATGAATTTGCTGGGGTGATGTTCCTCAAGGTTAAGTCTTAGGCCCGCTTTAACAATATCAGATTGTGTTGTAAGGAATGTTTTAGGAGTTATATTGACTCCACTCACTCTGTGCTGACTTTTCATTTTAAAACAGTCCACTTAAAAGATACTAATCTGCTCCTTAATCCTAGAAAAGTCCACATACAACCTTTAACCTTGTGGACCTGTGAGGCCTTGTTTATATCTTGGCGGACTAAAATGTACCAGCACTTAAGTCTGAAACGGGTTCCTTCCATCACTCAAAGCCCTTCTGAAGGACAGATCAAGCAGCTGTTAATGCCAGTACCAACTGTGCCATCTGAGGCATTAAATCAGTCTGTTTTTATTCCATTTCTCTACTTTCTTTCTGTACCTGACGAGGAGCTCCTGATTCTCTACCTCGCTGGGGCGAGGCCCAGAGCACTGGCCGGCAGATAGCTTGCTCGGTCTGGCTGGACGACCCCTCCCTGTCGCATGTGTTCTCCCTGCTTGACACTTCCTCCTACTCACGCTTCGTTGTGCAACGAGTCGTTACGCAAGGCAGAGCAGCTCCCAAAACTGTGTGAGGAGGCCAAGGCTCATGTGCAGGGGGAGGAGAAGCTGGCAGGGGCTTGTTTTAGGGAAATAAATAGATAAGTAAATAAATAAAAATACAAATTGACTTTCTTTTTCCTGGCCTGCTCCCTCCTGTAGAGCTGGAGTCTTGTGTCTGCTTTAAAAACACAGATTTGTTCATTAACCGAGGCAGATGGTTAAGCAAGCACTTTTTGTCCTGTATTGGTTTGGAAGCTGTGTTTTGAACATTTTGCCACATTTGTAAACTCGATAAATGAAGAAATTATGAGGAATTGTTGCACTGAACAGACCATCTGAGGTTCTTGATAACTGTCTCATATGTATAGTCTTTTGTATTGTGTCAGATGTATTTTGCACTTTGGAGTCTGGAGAAACGCAATTTCTCCAGTTGTACAATCCCTGTTGTAGAGTCTGAATGACAAAGTTCACTTTGACATCACCCTGAATCGGGTTTTACCTAAGCAGCTATTGTGAGAAGTGATGCAAAAATGAACAGAAAAGAAGAACCAGTGCTCTGACGTTAGGCCAGCGGTGGTTAAGAGAGGCCGAGTCAGTCGGCTCAAGGGTATCGTTAAGTGCTCTGTGGTCCAGATGATTAGATGTGCGGTTGTCAGTTCATGTAAAAACAGTGAAGCCCACAGAGAAGCAGGGAAAACTCTTAATGAGGAACATTCTCAATCAATTAATGATTTAATTAAGAGAAATGTGTGGAATTTTATAGGCTGCTGTGACACTACATGTGTGCTTTGTTTGGTTTCATGTCTTAATGTTGTTTTACAATGTTTAACCCTATAAAGATAAGTATATCATATTTGATACATAGTTGGGTTTTGAACCCCCATTTTTACAAATTACACCCATTTCAAGAATATTTTTGTTTCCAAAGTGTTACACAGGCTTTTGTTCAGCACAAACTCAGCAACAACAGTGTCAAAACAGTAAAAGTGTCATAAATCTATATTTTGATTAAATCTGCTCTAAACTTAGACTTTCCAAAAACCTATTTTCAGATGTGCTGATATATCGTGAAAAACATTTCAACTCGAGACTTTTGAGCTCAGAACTGAATAAACAGAGGTGTTGGCTACACACTGCTCATTACAGTTTTTGGAAATTGTATGTGGTTTTATTTCTAAATCTTAACTACTGTGAGGTGACACTCTGTTTTACTCAGTCACTAAATCTACATTGAATATTCATGTGAGCACTCAGATCTTTGTTCAGGTGCAGCGATCTTTGTTTATAGAGACAAAATGGTTTATAGAGACATTTCACACATCCCTGGGCTGCTAATCCTCCAATGGAATATCAGGAATTTCCAATATGAATTTTGTCAATATCATATGAATGACATTGCGTGAGTGGGTGGGAAAAAAGCGCAGCGTTCTGACTTATGGTGAAAAATGTGTCTGCTTAATTATGCTTCTCTCACAATAATCTAAAATATATATTTGAAAATTAGACCATTTAAGGTTTATGGTGTATGTTTAGTTTTGTTTCTAGGATAAAATTTCAGTTATTTAAGTGTTTTTGCAGAATTTCCTTAATATACCCCTGTCGGGAGCACTGACTCCAGAGGGTTAAGACCTCATAACCGTCAGAAAGAAATCTATAGAAAGTTTAACTAATGTTATGTTTACCCTCCTGATGTAAAAGTCAGTACATTATATAGAGATGAAACTATACAGGGCTTTTAACACTGTAACCAGCTTCCATGCAGCTGCTATAATGAACCTTGAAGATACTAAATTAGACTGATGGCACAACCTTCTGTCCAATCAGAGATGAAGTGAATAACAGTGATTATCTGGTATCAATGCTACATATGAAGGTCTGGGATATATTAGATGGTAAGAGAACAGCTGGTTCTTGTAGTGCATGAGAAAAGCCTTAAGAGACCAAAACATTATGATCAGATGGGTTGGAGCATCCTGGTCTGCCAAATCTGAAAACCTGGGGGGATTTTTTGGAACAGGAAGTCCAATCTGCACCACATAATTTACTGCACTTAAAGGACTTGCTGGTCAGAGGTCTTGTAGAGTTCATAACTCAATGATTCAGAACTGTTTAATACTAATACTGGTAATAATGTTTTGGCTTGTTGGGGTATATAACCGCTGTCAGTCTGATATAAATGGTGAGAAAAGAGTTTCACTCAATAGGACATTACAGGTAACAGTTGTGACCTCTATTCTGAACTCAAGTGCAATTTCAAGGTCAAATGTTAAAAGCCGCACCAGATGCTGTGTGTTGGTTTTCCACATCATTGAACATCCAGAACATGTTTGTTTTATGATTTTTCCTAGTTTATAAAACTTATTTACACACATGAGTCTGTGAGAGCTTCAGTAAGATCTGGAAGAAGATGATGGTTTGTTAACATTTTCCTAAAATTGGGCTGTTTAGGTGACTATTGAGTTCTAGTGTTTGTTAGTGATGTCAGACTGTAAATGCTGCTGATACTGATATTCACTATGAACTAAAGTATAAAAGTTAGTTTAATGCTCATATTAATCAGTATTTTTACTCCTTTTACATTCGAACACATTTCTCTCTAATATATGCTAATTTGATTGTGATCAATTGTGATCTGTATATCCCGCTATCTCTTCAGATTTCTACCTTTCCGCCTGTCTATCTATGCATTAATTTGTCTCTGTCCATCCATCTATCCCTCCAATCTATCTGTCTACCTGTCAATCTCTCCATCTGTCCGTCTGTCTACCTTTTACCCATCCATTTGACTCATTTATCATTTATCTGTCTCTGTCCATCTAGATGTCTACCTGCCCATCTCTCCATCTCTCAGTCTACCCGTCCATCCATCCATCTCACTGACTATTTATACATCCATATAGAGAGGGGGTGGGGCTTTCCCCACAGACCTTTACCATCATTCTGATTGGCTGTTTTTTGAAGGGTGGGTCAACTGTTCTGACTGTTCTCTTTCATTTTGTAACACACTTCTGTTATAATGTCTGTATGTAATCTAAAATCAGTTCTCCCTGCATGCTACTGACTGATTACAAGCAGTTTTATGTACAACCTGTCTGGGTTTATGTCTGGGTCATGTTTATACCTGTAGTCCAGCCTAAAATTCTAGCGGGTGCGCAGAAAAACTAAAGCTAGTCAGACAAAATTAGCGTGATCACATCTGCGTGACGCTGACTTGCCTCCAACTATTATTAGCGACATGAGCGTTTGTGGGCAAAGTACCCTTTCAAACTGCCAACAGGTATCATGGTCCTGTTTTTCCTGCTTTCTCTGCGACATTAAGGAGCTAAAATTGGCTCCCCTTGTGGCCAGCGGTGGAGAGTGACCCATTAGTCAGGTCTTATTAAGCAGAACAAAGCCGCACCATTAGACCCTGCTGCAGTGCTCAGAACAGTCGTTCAGGAGATGGCAGCATCCTCTGTCTTTGTGCGACCAGGGAGGGCACAGCTCAATAACGACAGGGCTCTGAAAATGAGCTTGGCGAGGAGGCAACCACAGGAACGTTTCAATATTTGTTGCGAAATGCCATCTGGAGAGAGCGGGATATTAAACAGATGATTTGTGGAGCGACGGCGAGGTGGCTCCCATTGTCGCGCCGGCACAAACCGTGTAAATGAATGTGTTCACACAGATCAAAACGGCAATGATGCCTGACAGGGCGTGCGTTAGCGGGGCACGTCCACAGGCCGATGGGAGTCAAAGGAAGATACTAATAGGCCTCACGCTCCTGCAATAATGAGAACAAATGTTGACCGAGTGTTGCACTCATTGAGGAGGACTGTCCTGACAAATAAACAGCAAACAACCTGAAGAGAGGGAGGCGAAGAAGGAGAGCAGGCTGACTGCGGATGGGGATGGAGGCCAACAAAAGCTCTGAGCAAACAGATTGGGAGACTGTGATGGTTGGCAAGTGCGAGGCTGACTGGAGCCCGATCGATTCCTGATGACCCGCCGAGCGACTTCTGCCCGACCGAGGTGTTCGCCACTACGCAAGACTGGGCCTCAATTGGGCCTCCAGCATCTACTCAAGAGCAGATTGTAATTATTCTGTCCTGTGTGAAGATGACAAGAGACAAAATCAATGAACTGATTTCTTTATTTGCCCACTCTCTGACTACACCACTAATTATGCTCTGCCTGATAACAGCATGGTTGGCGCTGACCTCCAAGTCTTTAAAATCATGTGTAGTTACAACCCCTCAATAATTATCACCACATAATGACCCCAATCATTTGTTTGATCATATTTATTTGGACAAATATTGGCTTAAGCAGGACAGGAAGAATATCAATGCCAACTTGGAGAGCAAATAAACTAAAGCATCTTTCACTAGAAGCCCAGATAACCAAATTTAAGGGCACATTATAATACAGTTACTATGAAAGATAAAAGAAGAAGACCAGCAATGAGATGGATGGATACAATCAAAGGAATCATGCAATTAAGAAGCCTGGAGAACCCAAACGTCAAGTTGAAGGGACTTTATTATTATTATTACTATTATTATTATTATTATAAATGTTACTCTGAGCACAATCACCTCACTACTGGAGTGAAAATAGTGATCAAACAGCCTACAGTGTCAGGACTAGAGGACCAACACAAATTGTGTTGAGCAGCTGTCTCTGACTTTACATCTACAAGACCAACAAGGTAGAGTGTGTCTAATAGAGAACAGTGAGTGGACACAGTGTCTAACATCTCCAGCAGCTCTAACACACCACCACCACATCAGTGTCACTGAGAATGATCCACCTGCTCTGTAGGGGTCCTGAGCACTGAAGCTGAGCAGTCTGTACAAAGTGCACCTGTATGCTCAGTGAAGCTAAATGAGTGTAGATACAAGTTAAGCATACCTAATGAAGTGGCCACTGCTGACTCAGCAATGCCATGGACACATATACTAATGTAAGACCTTCATTAAGATTTGGATGAGCTTTAAGTGGCTTTAGAGAGGTTTTAGTGATGTATTTTTTACAGGAATGACTGTTAGCAGTGTTTTCCTTTTAACTAAGTTTAAAAATAGCTGCTTACCCTTTTAGAAGGACAAAAATGTGTTAAAATAACAAAACGATCAATGATGTTTTGAATCTCTGTCAGAATCTGAGAACATGTAAAGTAGGTGAGACATGTTTAAAACAGAGACTGACATTTTTAGGAACAGATAGAGCTGATGAGACGTCAGTCTTTAGGGTAGAACATGGTCTGTTTCTGTGCTCACTGCTGTATTATTCTAATGTCCTCCAATGAGATTGGATTGCTATATCGGAGTGCCCTCCTCTGGATAGAGGACAGTATTATGGTCCAGGCATGCTGCAGTATCAAATCAGAAGGCATATCCTCTCATAAGAGCTTTATAGGAAAGCTGGAGTGCTGGTGATGCTGTACTTTACATACAGACATCAATATCAAATGAAAGCTTGGACAGTGGCTTTAATATATTCTGTAGGGGGAGCCTGATGATACATATTCTACCATTTACATATTTACATCAATAGCACACCAATGCTTCTTATAGCTGACTTTGGTAAGACCATCCTTTTGTTTTCTATTTTATTTTTTGAGCTTGAGCTCCACTTATAACATTTTGTGTTTATGCTTTAAAAACAGTAAAAAAAAATCAACGTCCAATATTAAAATGTAAAAATGTTACTGTACCTTTAAGACTGCTACACTAGTGCATCTCCAAAAATTAGAATATGGTGGGAAAAGCCACTTTTGTTCATAATGTAATATATATATATTTTTTTTACATATGTCAGATATTTTATATTCATTACACATAAAATGACATTTCCAGTTTTATTTTGGATAAAACATTTTTTATCTTCCAGTTTTAGTTTTATAAGTTATAAGTCATACTGATAAATATTTTTTAAAAAGTGCCAATTTATATGAAAATAATATAAAATGCATCAGAAAAATAATTAAATTCTGAACAAAAATCAACTTTTTTTGGAGATACAATGATGAGTGCCTTCAGAAGTCACTTAATTAGTTAATAGAGTCCAGCTGTGTGTAATTAAGTCTCAGTATAAATACACCTGTTCTGTGAAGGCCTCAGTGGTTTGTTAGAGAACACTAGTGAACAAACAGCATCATGAAGACCAAGGAACTCACCAGACAGGTCAGAGATAAAGTTGTAGAGAAGTTTAAAGCAGGGTTAGGTTATAAAAACATATTCCAAACTTTGAGCATCCCAAGGAGCACCGTCCAATCCATCATCCAGAAAAGGAAAAAGTATTGTACAACTGCAAACCTACCAAGACATGGCCGTCCACCTAAACTGACAGATTGAGCAAGGAGAGCACTGGTCAGAGAAGCAGCCAAGAGGGTCATGGTCACTCTGGAGGAGCTGCAGAAATCCACAGCTCAGGTGGGAGAATCTGTACACAGGACAACTATAAGTCTGCACTCCACAAATCTGGCCTTTATGGAAGAGTGGCAAGAAGAAAACTATTGTTGAAAGAAAAACATAAGAAGTGTCATTTGCGCACAGCAAACATGTGGAAGAAGGTGCTCTGGTTAGATGAGACCAAAGGTGAACTTTTTGGCCTAAATGCAAAGTGCTATGTGTGGCAGCAAAGTAACACTGCTCATCACCCTGAACATACCATCCCCACTGTGAAACATGGTGGTGGCAGCATCATGCTGTGGGGATGCTTTTCTTCAGCAGGGATGGGGAAGCTGGTCAGAGTTGATGGGAAGATGGATGGAGCTAAATTCAGGGCAATCCTGAAAGAAGACCTGATGGAGGCTGCAAAAGACTTGAGACTGGGAAGGAGATTCACCTTCCAGTAAGACAATAACCCTAAACATACAGCCAGAGCTACAGTGGAATGGTTTAGATCAAAGAATATGCATGTGTTAGAATGGCCCAATCAAAGTTCTCACCTAAATCCCATTGAGCATCTGTGGCAAGATATGAAAATTGCCATTCACAGACGCTCTAAATCCAATCCATTCTCCATGCAAAGAAGAATGGGCAAAAATCTCAGTCTCTAGATGTGAAAAGCTGGTAGAGACATACTCCAAAAGACTTGCAGCTGTAATTGCAGTGAAAAGTGGCTCTACAAAATATTGAGATAGAGGGGCTGAATACTTCGGCACGTCACACTTTTAAGATTTTTGTTTGATTAAAATTTTAAAAACCATGCATCATTTTCATTCCACTTCACAATTATGTGGTACTTTGTGTTGGTCTATCGCTTAAAATCTCAATAAAATACATTTAAGTTTGTGGCTGTAAGATGACAAAATGTAAAACAGTTCAAGGGGTATGAATACTTTTGCAAGTCACTGTATATGGGTGGAGCTAAACACCTAAATAGGCAGGTATATGTAAATGCACTATGACGATGTTAAAATATTATAGAAATATTTTGGTATTCAATCATATCAGTCCTTTAAGCACAATTTTGGAATTTTGACCATGTCTATCCAACTACATGAGACCTACAGATGTTCAGAATAAAACATTTGTGTGATAAGAGCTAAACCGGACCTTTATTGGCCACCTCAGCTTACAGTGTTTATGCCACTGCCTCGCTGAACCCGACTCGTACCTCCTAATTACAACAGTACATGACTCATTGCGTTACAAACACTGTGAGAAAACAGCAGATATATCTGCAATTAACTGCAAATGTATGGTAGCAATTAACCTTATAGTTAGTAATTACACTTATGCTGGTTACCAATGTTCATTTCCAAGGTTTTAATTAATACAGGCCTTTTCCTTACAGCGTGCTGTTATTTGCTGTAAATTCCCCCATTCATAATGAATGCATGACCAGGAGGCACGACAAGTCATCTGGGTTAACCTTTATATTATCAAATATTCAACAGGGGCTATTTAAAATTAATTATCTGCCAATTTACAGTAAAATCTGCATGCAATAACATTTATATTAATGTGACCCTTTCGCAATCTAATATTCCCCAAAGAGCAGGAACCCTGTGGAATGAAAGGTCCTAAGGTCCCTGGAGATCAAGTTATAAGTAACAGGGATGAACAAAACCTCTCTCTACAGTGTCTGAACTCTCAGTGTTGGCTGATATTAAATAAAGGTCCGACGTCTATGCTGTGTGGTTGTTCTTCAATTTAAAATCTGCAAAACAATTGTTTTTAGCATGATGTCTATTTAAAAAAAAAAACCCTAGAGTCAAGTGTCTGGTTCTAGATGCTGTGTCACAATCTTCACCATCAACTTCCGTCTTCAAGCTCTAGGCTAGTTTTTGTCTGATGTTGATAGAGCAAGTAAATACAGAAATATGATTATTTAAATTTGATGTAAACATCATACTTGCACATCTAAAAAAGGGAGTGAGGTGGCTGAGATGCCCAGTCAGGAAGCCACACAATGCTGAAGTAGCCAACATTGCCCCCAAGTGGGCAAAAACAGAAACTCACAAGCTGCTTTTTGTTGTAAGCAGTTGTATATCAGCTCCATTTTTTACCATCATATGTTCACATTTACACCCTGTCTTCACTTTTATCTTCATTCATCATGTTATAGTCATTGTTCACATTTGATTAGATGTGTTTTATGTGTTATTTGGACCAGTATGTTGATAAAAATATTAAAATAATGTAAAATAATTGTCAGGCACCAAAGACACATAACACTGGCATGTGTAAAAAGGCAAATTAATATAAAAAACAGGCCAAATAGCACAAACCCCCATGAGGCTCACTGGACAAACATCTTAAACTAAATTTTCTGATCAATTTTAAGACACACTTTGCATAAAAACATGCAAAATCATGCACACTGACTACCAGTGTGTAGATAAGCAACGGTAGAGAAGTCAGGACAGCCCTCATAATGACCAGCAGACCTTCACGCTCAGCACATTTCCCCATTCACAAGAAGTCTTATTTCCGTGTCCAATTCAGGATTTAGACGTGTACAGATAACCTATGACACACATCCAGGTCCAGCTGACCCTGGACCCGAACCGCTGGGCAGAACCAACGTGACCCGGTCCTGGACTGGATTTAAATTCTCTCCCTCTGTGTTGTATGTATTTGTCTTTTCCCCTTTGCTGCCCTCCGGGCCACGCTCTGCTCTGGTTCTGGACTGAATGAATAAATAATCATAGTGGAGCTCATCAGGAGCGGGCTGGCTGATGTATATTCAGGTTTGTGTTTGCATGGTCGCTCCCCTGTAATAAATGTTGACGTTGAGAAGCCCTCACTAATACATAAGTAAACGGCTGCTCTTGATATCAATTTGTCGTGTAAATAATGTATGAAGGAGGGCCATGCTGACAGGGCTGTTAGAGATGCTCCGCCCTCTCATTAACACTCCGCCTACACAAATCCCCTTTTGTCTGAAAATATGATGGAGAAAGAAACACTGATGAACCTTCCAGCAGCTGTAGGCGAGTCTTCATGCTTGGACATTGAGTCCAGTTTCCAGTTCTAATTTTTGTTATTGTTTCATACCTACTGGTGATTACCAAATCCAGGACTGGATTTAAATTGTAATCAGGATGAGACTGGATGAGATCAAGGCTCTAGATAGAGTAAATATGCACCATCTGAAGAAACACAATAACGGATGAAGGTCGGTGCTCACATGCCTGGAGCAACCCAATTAGAGAAACTCCGCCCACTCTTTAACACGCCACCTACTTAATCCTTTTTCAGTTTGAAAATATGATGTAGTAGGAAGAACTGATGAACCTGGCAGCAGCTGTATAAGAGAGCTTCACGCTCTGAAGTTCTGGATGTCAAATCCAGTTTCCAGTTCTTGATTTTGTAATCACTCAAACTGTTGACAAGTCACACCTACTGGTCATTACCAAATCCAGGACTGGATTTCAACTGGAATCAAGGTCAGGAGGAAGACCAGGGCTCTAGAGTGCCATCATCATTTCCTTTTTTAATGAAAAAAGTTATAATTAGGGACTATTTTGTCTAACAATGTCCTTTCTACCATCAATGGATTAAAAAATTAGCACAAAATCTTCACACAACAACCATAATATTATGTTTTCATAACCATAAGCTTTGAGTCTTCAGATGTCTGGTTCTTATCAAAACCACTGTCTTTACAATAGCAGATTTCACATCAAACCTCTGTGAAAGACTTTGTTTATATCTTAATTATTTAAGTAATGCAGGATTTTGGACAGACCTGTGGAATTTTCCTTAAATGTTTACTCAGACTGCTGTGAAGCTTTTGCTTGTTTTTATAGATGAGAGATTTTGTAGTAGGCAAATACAGCGGTACCTTGGGATACGAGCAGACCAACATACAAATTTTTTTTAAGATATGAGCTGCGACTCTGTCCGTATTTTTGTTCGAGTTCCAAGTGAAATTTCAAGATACGAGTGGCTGCTGTTAGTTGGCGCTTTGCCGCAAAGGTCCAGTATGAGCAGTACAACACCTGCATCTCATTCTTTTTCATGTGTTACCCTCAGAATCAAGTACAATCACGTGAACTGTACTCCTTCTTGCATACTTTTTGAAAAAAAATAATAGTAAAAATGTTTTAAACTTTTAAACCTATTTAAATAACATACATACAGTAATTCTGTAAAAATTTGACTGTAAAAATGCTTTAAACTCTTAAATCTAGATCATTTTAATAACATACATACAGTAATTATGTTAAATACTCTTAATATTT
>BRDA01000237.1:148377-153619 GCA_036984385.1 Crenuchus spilurus | reverse complement strand
TATTATTATTTATTGTTATTATTATTACTATTCTTAATTATTATTATTATTATTATTTTTTATTATTATTATTATTATTATTATTATTATTATTACTATTATTATTTCTAATAATAATATCAAAAATAACTATTATTATTATTATTAAAAATAATAATTATAATATTGTCGTTATTATTATTATTATTATTATTATTATTATTGTTATTATTGTTATTAACATGTCTAATAATAATAATAATAACATATTATTATTGTTATTATTTATTATTATTATTATTATTATTATTATTATTATTATTATTATTGTTATTATTATTGTGTTAAATTTATACAGTGCCTTTCTCAAACCCAAGGACTCATTACCGTTCATGAAGTTTCCCTTTTTATTTCTCAGAGCAACACGACACACCCAGACAGCTGTGTTTTACAGCTCCATATCAGACTGTATTTGTCTCACTATTGTTAACATTGTAGTTATAAAACTTAATGTATTACTGCCAAAAAAGTCCTCTGAACTGTGCTCAGTCACATCGTATTACCGCATACAGACTTCTTTCCACCATGTTTTTGTGATGTCATAACAACCGAGATGTTTACTTATTGTATATCTGCCTATTCAGCCTGTAGCGGTTTAGCCCCACCCATTTTCACTGAAGTTTAAAGGAGTGTTTCAGCCAGGTGAGGTACAGTCACAGGCAGCCAATCAGAACAGAGGTCATTTACATACATCAGTCTTAAAGACCTGTTTGAGGGTTGATAATTAAATAAATTATGACTGTCTGTGGAACAAACCACACAAATGATCTCAGGAAATAGACAAATGTAGGCAGTGTGTCTAAATCTGCACTGGCTGTGCTTATTTCTTGCTTTTTGATTCATGTCCGTCATGCGCTTCAACAAATAACATCATGTGATGGCTTTTTCTGCCCTCAGAGGCACATTCATAGAGTTTCGCAATGGAATGCTGAACATCTCTCCTATTGGACGAAGCTGCACACTGGAAGAGCGAATTGAATTCGCAGAAATTGACAAGGTGTGTATATGAGCAAATTTCACTCATTCACAGTTAAACCAAAAATTTGCCTTGAATTTTTATACCAGTGCATCCCATATGTATTCTGCATATGTAAATTATATTTAATAATAATAATAATAATAATAATATTATTACTATTATTGTTGTTGTTGTTGTTGTTATTATGATAATAAGTGAAAGTTTATTCCAAACAGTGACGTTTTTAATGACACTTAGTTCACGGCTGTAAACAGGAAGCAGAGTGTAAATTAACTGCAGTTTAATATTGACAACAAACTACAAGCACAATCTAAACTACACTTATGATGAAGCCAGAATACAGCCGCTTAGCTTTGTGTTTGCGCTCCGGCTGCTGCTGAGTTAAGTCTGCCTGTCCTCCTCCACACAGAAAGAGAAGATCAGAGAGAAGTTTGTAGCAGCCCTGCAGAAGGAGTTTGCAGGAAAAGGCCTGAGATTCACTCGAGGTGAGTTCAGTGTGAGAGTAAAGTGATGTTCTCCAGTATTAAAATGGAAACACACTAAACTACTTTCTGCAGATAAACTGAATCACCAGCTCGTACGGTGGGCTGCTTTTTCTCTCTGGGTGTGGACTCGAGTATTTGGGTGTGGACATGTCCTCAGATACTGGACTAGATTCAGCTTTTGTGATGATTTGTCATGAATATGGAAGAATCTGTAACATCTAAAGTGTACATCCACCCTCAGGTTCTGCTGATCTCCGCCCGCTTTGTACTTCTGAAAAAAGGACTTTAGGGGATGGAGTATTTGTCCAGGGGCGGGGCATCTGTCAAAGAGAGATAACGGCGGGCATCACTAATAGCCATTGTGCTCTTTTAGCCACAAGCTAAACATGGACATTGAGCAAATAGCTAACGTTAGTGATGAAGCTCAGGACAGTTTTACCACAGATGGGTCATTTGAAGTTGAAGACCCCCCCCACGCTGATGATGATGATGATGATGATGATGATGATAAGCTCAGGAGGGGCTCGGCTGTATCGGTTCCTGCATGCAGCTCTTTTCTGCCTGAGGTTCTTCATCATGTTCCTATGATAGAGGTCATGTTTCTATGTTGGTGGCACGGTAATTTGGTGGTTAGCGTGGTCGCCTCTCTGCACTGAGGTCTTGGGTTTGAGTCCCCATCTGAGGGGAGTTTTGAGACGTAAAGGTGTGGAGTCTCAGGTTCACACTCCGTGTTGTTCTGTTTGTTATTCTGGGTTTAAGTTGTTTTTCAGTGCTCAGGTTAAAGTTCTCTCTCTGAGTCCTGAGTCAGGATGTTTGTCTTCACACAGCCACCTCGTCTCTCACTCCTCATAAGTGTGTGTGTGTGTGTGTGTGTTTGCTCTCTGTACATTAGGCAGTTAATGATCTGTGAAGCGCTTCCCCACACACTCACGTAGATCTGTTTTTCTCCCTGAGAACATCTGTGGATAGCAGGACACACACACACACACACACACACATTTGTTTTTATAGGACGTGGTCTCACAGTAGCAGGTAAAATTGGGGCGCTTCTCGTTAAGGTTTCTGTTGCTGGGGTAGCTTCTGAGCTGATGTTGAAAAGGCACAGCATTAAAGAAGAATAATCCCTTTGCAACATTTTAAGCCAGATTAAATCTATTAATGTTGCTTTGACCAAAACGTTTGTGCCCCTCATTAGATCTGAGCTCTGATAACTTGAACCAGTATCCCTCTGGCCGTGGCTTAGCTCTGACTTCTCAAACTATACAATCAGCAGCCAGGAGCTCCTCTAAGCAGCTGCTGAGCTTCTGAAAATGAAAATAATTGATGCCCACAAAGCAGGAGAAGGCTGTAAGAAGCACAGGGGTTTCCTGTCGCTGTTTTCTCAGTTTGTAAAGTCATTAAGGACCTTTCAGACCAAGAAAAACCTTCAGGAAAGTTTAGCAGACCCTGGAGTGGTGGTGCACTGTTGAGCTGTGCAGAGACACCTGCATAAATATGACCTTCAGAAGAAACTTCCCGGCATCCTCACCACAAAGTTCAGCATCACATGTTTCCAAGTGGTCTAAACAAACCTGATGCATTTTGGAAATTGATGTTACATACAAAAACAAAGTTGTGGAAGTGTTAAAGATGATAACGGGCAGCTGTATAATGTAGTGCAGGATGCAAAAACAGAGTCCAATGACCCTGCAGAGACAGAGTGTGTGTTTTTAAAGGGCAAAGGTGGGTAATTAATGCAGCTCATTACACACACAGGGGATGAATGGGCAGTAGGGTAATCACTCATTGATGTGCTTGGTGGATGGACTGAGATATGACGGCAGTAAACATGCAGTTACAGCTTTAAAAACATCCTCGCTTACATTATCTTCAGGAACACAGTACGTGGGTGTGCACCATGCGCTGTATATAACACAACACAGTGACAGCAAAAACCTCTCTGATGCCCTCTAGTAGCCCTCTGATTTTAAACCCCGCCCACCACCGTTTTATTGAATGGGAGCTGCAACAAACTTTATGATATTTTTGTAGATGTTATTTGAGGATGTTTAAAGGGGTGCTGATGAGGTGACTGACAGTTCAGCCCACTGGTTTCTATTGTAAGTCAGTCCTGTTAGCCACCATTATAGTCAAAAGTTTGTGCCCCCCTGGCTAAGTGATGTCGATTTTCTAAAATTTATTTACAAGCATCAAACCTCTGCACATTTTAAATGCAGTTATTCTGCTTATTTGCACATTTTATTGGAAAAAAGAACAAAACACTGCTAGTATAATATATGTACATTGTGTCCAAATGTTTATGGACACCCCTTCTAATGAATGCAGTGTCACAGATGTACAAATGCACACACAGCTTGTTTAATCCCTGATTGGAAGAAGCAATGAGCAGGTGTCCCAGTAAACAGAAAATTTTAATTTAAAGTTAGAAAATTCTCATTGTGCTAATGTTGAGCAGAAAAATAGATATTTTTCACTTTTTGCATTGCTTAGAAATGCTAACACGGGTTCACATTGTGTGAAAATGTCATTAAGACTGGACCAATAAGTTTTTTCTCTCCACTAGAAATCTACAAGCCCAGAAAACGAGTTTATTACGTTTACTTTAACTTTTAATATTTCACTGCAGACAGTATGAAACTAAGATTTGTCCACATTTTGTCTGGTCAGCTTATTTATTTATTTATTTATTTATTTATTTATTTATTTTTGTTTTCGACTACATTTTTATTTTGTATTTGTTGATATAAATTTGCAGACCTTTGCATTAAATGTATGTAGTGTGATTGTAGAGCAAAGGGCTCATTTATCACCTATTACAACACACACACACACACACACACACACACACATATGAATGCACACAGGCCTTGTGTTTTTCTCTGTGTTTGGGTGGGTCAGGCTGAGATAAGGGGGGAGTGTCTTGAGGGGCATGTGTGAATGGAGCAATCTGATTGGCTGAGACCTTACCAGCTGTTATTTCAGCTCTGAAGCAATGAGGAGCTCATTCTCAGTCTCTCTCTCTGTGTCTCTCTCTCTCTCTCTCTGTCTCTCTCTCTCTGTATGTACATCTCTGTGGGGACTAAATGTCCTCATAATGACATGAATACAGTGTGTGTGTGTGTGTGTGTGTGTATCAGTCTGTACTGTTGTATTATTATTTATATTGTTTCACTTTGCAGTGATTAGTGGATTATTCACTGCAGAAAGTAAACACTGTGGTCTGATTGAGGCTCATTTGCATATTGCAGCCTTCAGCAAAGGTTAATATAGTGATAATAATTAACTGCTGATGTATCGTTCAACCTTGCAGTGTTGACATTCAGGGGACGTTAACCCGCCTTTACATTCAGTTCATCTTTAACTGAGAGGGGAGGCGACCATGCAGCCGGAGGAATGTGGCACGTAGCACATGCAGAGAGAGGGACTCAGACTCCTCCCTCAGTTCCTCTTTATTCACTAGTCTACAGATGCATAGGTGTGAGTCATAAGTTTGGGGACACCAAGCTTTGTCTTCACTGCAGTGTTTTCTGTATCGAATTGTAAAAACTCTACATTGTTATATGCAAAAATATGTGTGTGTGTGTGTGTGTGTGTGTGTGTGTGTGTGTGCGCAGCACCAGTCAAAAGTTTGGACACACCTTCCAGTCTGCATTGTAGATTAATACTAAAGTCATGTAAACTATGAATAAACACATCTGTAATTATTTAGTAAACAAAGCAGAATATGTTTATATTTGAC
>BRDA01000237.1:140877-143377 GCA_036984385.1 Crenuchus spilurus | reverse complement strand
TGTGCTTTTTTTTATGGTACATACTGTTCTGTGTGGAAAAGACTGTCTCTGTGATTCTCAGCAGTACATTTGTCCGTGTTCATCTGTTTAATAAATTCTTTTATAAAACATGGCTTATGGGTGTTTGTACCACAGAGGATTGTGCCTTTCATTCCCGGTTATGTTGCTGTGCCCGGACCTGAGAGAGCTCAGACATGTGTTGGCTGACGTATCGGAGCCGTCTCGGATACCTGTTGGCTGACGTATCGGAGCCGTCTCGGATACCTGTTGGCTGACGTATCGGAGCCGTCTCGGATACCTGTTGGCTGACGTATCGGAGCTGGGGATCCTGTGCTTCCCTCCAACCATGTTGGCTGCGCAGCACTGATGTATCAGCAGCAGCATCGGAGAAGGCCTATGCTGTCTTCACCCTCCTACAGTCGGTGGGGTGTTGATTGGCTACTACTGTACTGGGGGAAATGGATACAAGTCTAGAATGACAAGCATGAAGGAACTGGAGATCCAGAGATAATCGTTTGTCTCTTGAACTGTCTAGACTGTGTTCTCTGTGCTTCTGTATGGATCTGAAAAAGCTGGACAGGAACAGTACTGATGTCTTGAAACTTGGCTTTTGAGGATCCCGGACCAAATCAAAGCTCACCTTTCACTAGGAAAGCAACAAGATGGATGGATACAATCAGAGGAATGGTGAACGAGCCATGAAGAAACCTGAAGTCCCAAACAGAAGACAGGATGTTCTGGAGAAACACCATCCAAACGGTCACCACGAGTCGGCATCAACAGGACTTTTAACTGGAACAGGAGATAAAATACCAAGAAATACCAGCCAGAATGTGTAATAATGAAGAGGGCTTTGAGTAACATTCCCATTTCTTATCCACGACCTGGAGCATGTTTGACAAAGCAGGAGCTCAACAGGAATGACCGTCTGCTCCTTTCCCTTTGGACAGGTTTGACTCTGAGCTTAGGTTGCCTGGTTTAAACGGATTAAACACTGAAGAAAAACAAAAACAATGTGTATGACGTGGGTGGCTAGTAAAGTTTTTTTATTATTATTTTCATTTGTTGTACATGTAAATGACACACCAGCCAACGTGATCTGACCGGAGAACATTGCTGTGAAACATGGACGAATAAGTAAAAAAAAACTAAATTAAGTACCAACTGTAGTACCAGACTGTACCTAAAGAAATACCAAAGCATAGAAACTCAGATTACTTGATGACTACATGCGATGGAAGGTCTAACAATAGACTGAAAACAAGGTGCCCAAAGTAAAAAAAGTCCTAAAATGTAAACTATTCCCAACACGTTGAGTTATGAATAAGTGATAATCACGCGAGACACTGTAAGGACTTCAATAGAAGTAGAGTGTTCAGTAGAAGTATTTTGCTAGGCCAACTGCTGCTTTTAAATTGGACTACAAAATGCTGCTTGGTTTAACCCTGAATCGCTCCCACTGGCATTCTGGGAGTTGTAGTCAGTTTGGCAGTATGTCTTTTTTTGGGGGTTTCAAGTTTTAAGTGCAATATTAGTCTGTGGTGCTTGAATTCCAGCAGAATTCGGAAGTCATGAAACCCCCCTAACACTACAAAACTGACGAAAAATAAAACCACAAACAAACAAACGACAAAATAAATAAATAAAGGCCAAAAACTCAAAGAAAGGGTTTTGATCATACGTGTGTAAGAGTCATTGCTTTTTTTCCTTTCACAGTTCAGTCTACTTAGTATGACCATGCTTCCCTTCTGCGTTCCCAAACGTCGACCAGGACCTAATCTGTACCCTCACCAACACCTCAAAACCATCAATCCTACTTCCAGAACCTCTCTCTCTCTTTTCCTCTCTTTCTCATCCATTTAATGCTTTTCTTCTACTTTTAAAATAAAAACAAACCAACATTCTTCTTCCACGGCCGATTACATTCAACATCTCCTCTCTCACCTTAATGCTCCTCTCTTCACCTGCAAGTGTCGCTATGAAAAAATCTGCCCCAGCCCAGCCCAGCCCAGCCCAGCCCTCCCCCACACCGAGCCCTGAGCTAAAGCCTAGGAGCTGATGATCTGGCCGGACCAGGTCTCGTGCTTCGTTCCTGGGTTCAGATGAGTGATGATCACCTCCACAGCCTGGAACTTCTGGTTTTTGGGTGGGATGGGGCACACTTTATACGTCACCTCGTCGCCCTCCACAGGCACGTATTCTCCCTCGATACTGAAAGAAATAGCAGGACGCTGTGTTTACTGATTTTTATTGTAAAAATGAGACTCGGGTGTTTTTCCCACTTCACTGTGTTCAGTTTAAACTGTTCTCTGACGTCTACAAAGAAGCCTTACTCAGGATAAAAATGCCCAGAAGTGGTTTTAACAACTCATTTATAACTTTATGACTTTGCTTCTTTCTTAAACAAGGTACTTTGCCTTTTAGGGCGAGCTCATGAATAATTTGTAATTATGATTGGATTTTTACAGCCTGCACTTATGCTGACAAAGCATGGGTGCCA
>BRDA01000237.1:125239-137696 GCA_036984385.1 Crenuchus spilurus | reverse complement strand
AATGTGTCGGCGCACAGTACAGGAGGAAGTGTTGTATAATGTGTCGGCGCACAGTACAGGAGGAAGTGTTGTATAATGTATCGGTGCACAGTACAGGAGGAAGTGTTGTATAATGTATCGGTGCACAGTACAGGAGGAAGTGTTGTATAATGTATAATGTGCTGAAAATGTCCAGAATGCAGTTCTTTTCTCCTGATCAGGTGGTGATGTGGTCTGCATGGAGACCTGTTTTACTGTTGTTTTCACATGGCATTTTTTGATGGACGGCTGTATTTGTGAGTGAAAATACAGGTTGACTCACTGAACAATCGATTGATTTGAGTACACTATTTACACAGAGTGCTGTGGTCTTGCAGGACTGAACTCATTCCCCTTCTCCATTAGTCAGTCTAGTCTATATCTGCAGATCTGCTGTGCTCTGAGAGGGAAAACATGCGTCAACTGAAACAGCTCTTTCCTTGATGGGTGGTATAAACAAAGCTGTGCTGCAGTTTGTTTACATGCACGCCGCCTAATGCCCTAAGACGAAAGCAGCAAAGCCACAAAAGCATCCATTGTGACCAGGCAGGGCGGCACAAAGCGGGCAGAGTGGCACTAAAGAGCACAGCAGCACTGAGGGACTTTATTCTGCCTTACTTCCCTTCCTCTGCAGTGTATGCAGAGTGATGATGCACAAGGTTAGTGATGTAAGAACAGCCCCTGAGGAACATGTGGCATCATCGGGGACCTCTGGACGTCAGAACATGACATAAGAATGAATATATACAGCTCTGAAGGAAATGAGCAGAACACTCCAAATGTCCAGCCCAGTCTTCATTAGAAATTAGAAAACCACTGGACGCATCCAGTTATGTCACATATTAAACCATAAGAAACCTTTCCATGTTTATGTTAAACCATCAGTAAATACCATCACGTACCTTTACAGCCCATTCAAGGTCACCAGAAACACTGAATGGTTTCTATGACATACAAAACGTCCTAGTATGGTGATAAGTAATTTTACAACAGTGATACAACTAGTTTACCACAGTAATCCAACTAGATCTACCATAATAATACAACTGGTTTTACTACAGTAATGTAACTAGTTTTAGCAAAGTGACACAACTAGTCTTACCATAATAATAAACATAGTTTTAAAACAGTAATACAACTAGTTCTACCATGGTAATAAAACAAGTTTAATGTCAGTAATGCAACAGGTTTAACCAGGGTGAAACAACTACTGGCTTTTATCATTATACTTTTTATTATTATTACTTAATATTTATTGTTTTTGAGGCACCAGGAAGGAAGGACTGCACTTTTTAAATCTCGTTGTACAACTTGAGTGTACAATGACAATAAAGATTCTGATTCTAGTTTACCATAGTAAAGCAACTTGTTTACCATTGGTAATATAACTGTTTTTTTACTAAAGTAAGTGGTTTTACCATAGTAATAAAACTAATTTTACCACGGTGATACAATTAGTTTTACCACGCTAATAAAACTAATTTTACCACGGTGATACAATTAGTTTTACCACGTAAATAAAACAAATTTTACCACGGTGATACAATTAGTTTTACCACGCTAATAAAACTAATTTTACCACGGTGATACAATTAGTTTTACCACGCTAATAAAACAAATTTTACCACGGTGATACAATTAGTTTTACCACGCTAATAAAACTAATTTTACCACGGTGATACAATTAGTTTTACCACGTTAATAAAACTAATTTTACCACGGTGATACAATTAGTTTTACCATGCTAATAAAACTAATTTTACCACGGTGATACAATTAGTTTTAATACAGTAATACAACAAGCTTTACTGTGGTACTAAATCTAGTTGTTTACTGTAGAATTACCATTTTTGCACAATGGTAGGGTAGGTAACCACAAAAACGTGGTTATACCACGAATTTACCACAGTAACACCATCAGATACCATCGTACAACCATGGCCACTGTATGTTTTTGTAATCAATGTGATGAATGTAGTGGTGGATTTTTGGATCTTTCTGAAGCTTTTTCTCACTTTCACACAGTGAAAACCCCACGTTAGTGCACAAAACATTCTCAGATTCAATCTGTGGTAAGCAAAGAATCACAGTGAGACATCACTGCTTTTCTAGAAGCTTCTGCAGGGATGCCAAAACAAAAGAGGGCTGAGGACGAGGACAAAAACAACACACACACACGTCTGTTAGCAGAGAAAACCGCCCCACAACCCTCACACGCCTCTGTAAACGTGATTTACAGTTAAGGACGCTGATTGTTGTAATTAGTCCACTCCACCTTAAGAATGACCGCGGGTCTCTATTAGAGGCTGAGCGCGCGCGACGGCAGAACTGAGGCCGTATTTAAGGTGGAGCGGAAAAGTTCAGCATCGTCTTTTACGGCGGAAAACAAACCGCAGGATGACTCACATTCAGCAGCATGTTAATACTCACCGCACTTATGTCCGATCTGGAGACACAGGCGACTCTGTTATCGTTTATATGAGAGATAAATCATGTCCCTGAATCGTTCCCTGCCGAGCAGACGGTAGTGTGTGTCTATGTGTGTGTAAGTTGGTAATGTGAAGGAGGGCGGGACCGGTGCAGCACCCACTCAGTCCTGTCCTCGCCCTGAGAAAACTGGACCAAAACGGTCACTTTACATACCAGATCAACATTACTGCTGTTTTCATCTACTTTTGTGTCCACTCACAAAATCTGTCTAAACTTTTGCCTTTATATACCACATTAAATAACGTCAAATGTTTGGTATGGTCGTAGTGCCACGGTAAACATTAGGGGTTGGAGAAAAAAATCGGTTCGTAGATGCATTGCGATTCAAAAATTTATTTAGAATTAACATTTTAGATTGAACTTTGCTAACGTGATTGCACACAACGGAATTTGACCTCCTCCAAGTTTAACCCATCCGTGCAGTGAAACGTACTAGTGAACACACTATAGGCTGTGAGAACACCTGCCCAAGGTGGTGGGCAACCCCATCCATGGTGCCCAATGAGCAGTTGGGAGTTGGCTACCAGACAAATTAGGGAGGAAATTAAGTAAAATGTAAAAAAAAAAAAAAAAAAAGATACTAATAAAAATACTGATGGAATGCAAAGGGCAGAACCTAAAGTGCAGGATGTGGGGTGGGTAGGTAGGTAATGTTATGTATACAGGAATTTTTTTATACTTTATTATAAACAGATGTAGTTCTTCTCTTCAAGGCATTTCACATGGATTGGAAATAAGTTGTTAGTTGCTACAGAGACCAAATAAGGTCTTGTGAAGCCTCAACACCCAGCTGTTGTGTTTATCTCATCTGCAAATGTGATTCATGTGATTCTGACTCAGAAAAATCTCTTCGCTGACATTTTAAAGTACTGTTGGAACCAAACACTAAACAGTTTAACCATTTCACTTCAGGTTATGCCACTACGGTGTGTTTGACTTTAGAGTTTCATCAATAAGACCTCATTTGTAATTTGCATCTTTACATTATTAAATGCCATCAAGTTGATTCTGACTCCCGGTGACCATATGGATGGTGAACCTGAACTCAAACAGTACTTGTATGGATGGATGACGATCAGCCCTTATGCTACTTGTTTACATTGGTGTAGAAGAGTCTAATAACTGAAGAATGATTGTTTTACTGCAGTCTAGTGGCCGGAGGTTTAAAACAAGATGTTAATTAAAAATCTGTATCGTTATTGAGAATTGATACAATATCACAAAACATAATATTGTGATACTTAAGTGTACTGAACGTTAATCACGCCTCATATGAAAATATAAAAGCTTTTCTTCTGCATTAAAAAAGTGAAAAATGAGACCTCCAGCATCTTTTTTCACTTCCTGAACATCATCCAACTACAAGTAATAGCCAATCCAGGATTTGCATCTCTGCAATAGCCTTAAAACACATCTAAGCTGATTAAAATCAGAATGCATTTGCCCTGTACTCATTCAATGTGCCAGCTACGTTATCACAGATGAACCGAATCATTATTTCCCTGCATTCAAAGTCATCTCAGACACAAAGAACATTTGCATTAAATGTTTTAATACATTTGAGCCAAACTGAACAGCAGAAACTGTGCACAAAGGTGGTCAATCAAAAACAAAGCTCTAAAGTTCACTTTAGCTCCAGTACAAAAACATACTGCAAATGAGTGGGGTTATAATGTTCACTAAATAGGCTGTTAAAATGCTTTGAAATGGCCAGTGGTGAGTCACGCTAAATGTCAAGTGATTAATAATCAGATTAATGCAGCTAAACTGGGCTTGTACGGCATTATTTTGTAAGGAAGGTCATCCATTTCCATAAAAAGCAGCAAACAGATTTGATGACTCGTATTTTTGGCCACTGCTGATTGGTCGGCTGTCCTGTCCATCGTTCTTCTGCAACTTTCAACTTTCAATCCAAAACATCCCAGTAAGATCACCGTCCATCATCAGAGACCCAGTAGTAAAGATGCTAACTGTACCCTGCAGGGCTGCACAATACATTGTTACCTCTATTATGATGCTGGCCTTTACAATACTGATTAGGGATAGTCCGATTAAATCAGACGGCCGATGTAACAGATTACCGATGTTTTTAGATAATCCGCTGATTATTTTTAAACTATCAGCCTGTGCTCGTGCCTTATCAGTGACACTAATACAACAATGAGCTCCTCCTAGTGTTAATTTCACCACTCTACAGTTAAAAACATTATAAACTTAAGTCAACAATTAATGTATTTTCATATTTATATCTTTACAGATGATGAGATCAGTATTACATATATTAATGACCCACCAATGTCTTATTTTACTGCAGTTATATGTAGAAATATCACAATACTAGGATGTACATACTATGCAGCTTTAGCACAGAGTAAAGAAATGATGGGGTGACTGTTAGCATAGCCACAGTATGTAGTGCAAAGCTCATATGCCCATATGTTCATTCCTGTTCTCAAGTCCGTGTGGGTTTCAAAATGTAAACAATGTGTCTTCTTCGGATTCCACACAAGAGCACGCTGTGTCAAGTCTTCGGAGCAGTCGTTTTTGTGTGTATACAAACATAGATGTGAGTCTATCCTCGCAAACGGGTCAGACATCCTATAACTAGTTGCTCCACCAGGACAGCAGCCCTAATCCAGGCTCACTGATGGACCCCTGCAGGACAGAAGAGAATAAAAACAGGTTGATTGTTTTCATTTCCTTTTATTTACCTCAACATAACTGGAAATTCACATTTCTTTTTATTTTAACCCAATTCAGAGTTAACCCACCCATTCTCTAAGACTCTCACAATCACTGGGCATGTCCCTGACTCTAGGAGGGTGAAGACTAGCACAGGCCTCCTCTGACAACTCAGCAAAACTGATATTGATGCATCAGCTAACAGACACCTGAGCTGGCTCAGATACATTACTATGTGTTTTCTCTGACCATTAGTGTGTAAGGAGCCTCTTTCTTCTGCGTGCTGTCCTCCGTAGCTGTTGTATTTGCTGTGCTGCTGCTGCTGCTCTTAGCCGTAGCCTCCGGGTCAGTGCTGGGTCCTGTGGGAGACGTGTCTATGAAGAGCTCGTCCGTAACCCGGAAACGGATCTCCTCACCCTGGTCCATGTACAGGTCGTGAGCCCCCTCGTCTGTCTCATACTCCCACACCCACACCTGCTCTGCCTCGTCACTATGACAAGCAGTCAAGGAGCAGAACGGGGTACGAGCTGGAGCAAATGTTGTATATGATCACAGAAACAAGGCTTTAAACTAAAGCCATACATTTAGACAACAATATGTACAAACAACTACAGCCAATCAGAACGAGCCACTCTTCACTCAGAGATAATCAGGCTGACTCGTGCAGGATACAACTTGTTAGGCTGTTGTAGGGACTCCGGTGGGATTAAGATGTCATCAAAGAACCCGAGACTGACTGTGAGACACACACACACACACACACACACACACACACACACACACAGAAATATGTCCGTTATGATTTACTCATATTTAATATTTGTCTCTGAAATGTTCTGTGAGTGACACTAACAGAGAAAGAGACAAAATTCAGAGAAACGAGAGCAACAGAGAGAAATAATGAAAGACAGAGAATAAGAAAGAGACAGATAGAGAGAGAGAGAGAATATGCAGTCTTACCATGCACTCCTTCCTGACTGCAGTATTTAATCTTCCCCACCAGAATCTCATCCAGAAACGGGTGAAACACCACATACCTAAAATGTACTGAGAGAGAAAAGGAGGACAAAGCTCATTAAGTGACGACACATGAAATCAACAAAACTAAACAATCTGAAACTTGTCTCCTGAGAGCTTTGCTGAACCACTACCACAGGTAGTGAGTGATACAGCGATAGAGAAACTACTGTATTGAACACTCTCGCTCTCTCCACAGGTTCCACAGCGGTTGCTCAACAACATATAGAGCCACTGTGTTGGTTGTTTACTATAAGAACAGTCCAGCTGACTGGAGTACCTTTAGTGTGAGAAGCTCCATCACCAGGAAAGATGTAGGAATCTTCCAGTTTAGTGATGTCATACAAGCAGATACACAAGCCAACGTTATACACGACCTATAAAAAGGAGAGACTGGTTAGTGTCAAGCTGGAACAATATTTAATAAACATGAATACAGAAGACATCATGTGCATCATGTTTTTGCCGCAAAATCATTTTTAAATCTCAGGGTCCTGTGGTTAGACTCCAGTGATGGAGGCATCAGATTCCAGTGATGGAGGGATTAGACTACAGTGATGGAGGGATTAGACTACAGTGATGGAGGGATTAGACTACAGTGATGGAGGGATTAGACTACAGTGATGGAGTCCTTGCCTTGTTGGCCAGTTTCTTGTTTAGCTCCTCAGCGATGGCATCATTGAGCTGCCGATGAAAAGTCCACGGAGGAATCCGCACAGTGTCCACCATATCAACCACCACAAACATCCTAAAAGTGCACACAGACACACTTTTAAAACTGAAATACTGATACTGCAGATCCTGATGTTTCTTATTATGTGTAATGAACATAAAGAGTTTGTTTTTGCATAAAATTTATATTTTATTAATTTATTTATAATTTATTAAATTTATATTTATAAACATAAATATTGGAACTGTGTGGTGCTACTGCAACCTTCTGTACAATTCATTTTAAAGTAAAATATAGGCATTTTTGATCTGAAATAGTATATTTTTATACATTTGCGCATGCTTTTACATGTTGACAGACTGTTCAATAATGTTAAGTCACAGTGAGACTGACGGGTTTACTAAATTAACACATCATGGTGTTATGCCCACATTTTTGTGTAAAATACAATTGAAAAGTATCCACTACAGCTGTACTGGAGACCGGTTAGTTATTTTAATGTGCACAGCAGTAATAAGTGTTTACAGAGCTCAGCAGGTTATAAACACAACAAAGAGGATTAATGTCCTCTAAACCACAAAACTCACTTTCCAACCTCCTTTTCACCCACCTCTCTGTCTTCTCTAACACCCCGACATTCAGCTCAAACGTCCACCTTATTTTTACCTTTTAAAACTCAGAATAAATACAGTAAACAGTTATAAACTCAACGCGTCACGTCCCGTGTCTCAAACTGCCGCACGTGTCCTGTCACTTTACGACAACCGTACTGCACTTTACGGCAAAACAAGAGCCGGTAACAAAATAAAAGTCCTCTTACAAATAAAATTATATTTCACATTTATATTCAGTATTAGCCATTGTTTAATATTAAAACAAATCAAACACATCTGCCAATGAAGAAATACACAAGCTCTTCTTAACAAAGGCATTTATTTAGATGTTTTAATGAATAACTCTAATGTATTTTCTTGTATTGTGTGACCAACAATTTAACCATAAAATATTTTGTAATATTTTTTTTTTACTTTTAACATAATGTTAATAACATACACAGTAAAATAAACATTTATATATTGTATATACATTTTTGCACAGCAGATATACTGTATATACAAATAGTAATGGGTTAATTATTTACACTTAGAACAGCACACATCCTAATAGTTTAAATGTAAAGAACCTCTATATAAAAAGTAAGAGTAGAAAGAGTTTTATAAACTCTTAAAGTTTATTGAAAATTTAACCCCTGTGAGATTAAACATTACACACAGCATCTTAATTTAACATCAGAAAATATATGTTCACACAACTTGTGCATTATCTGACACTATAGATCAATAGGTATCTTTGTGAGTTGGGTTAAATATCATGTTTGCATATTTATACAGACTTTTTAAGTCATCTGTATTAAATACAGTGGAAATACACGTGGGTGGATGCTTTGTTTCCATGAAATTAGCTGCAAGTCATGTGGGCTCACTGAGGAAAACTGGGTGAATGAACGATTACCGGGACAAAATTTCCCTGGAAAAAGTCTACAATAACAGAATTGTACAATAACCAGAGAAACGCTAACAAAAGTTCCACTGTAGTGTCTGTATATTATGCAGATTTGTTTATAAGAATTCCATCACAGCTATGATACAGTAAATATAACCGTAACATATGGACCTTGTGTTGCATGTACAGTGATATAAGATGATTATGTAATATGGCCTGTACATGCATCATACCTCAAACTCCCCTCCTCCCGATAAACACACAGCAAAGAAGGACAGAGCTACGGGCCACACACACACAAACAAAAAGATTAAATTCTCTGCACTGTTGATGTAATACACAGCTGGTTGCTACATTGCTGGTCGATGCCTATAAGGGGTGAATGAAAGTGGACACCAACCATCCCCCAAACTCCCAACATCTGGTGCTGGACCCATACCGGGTTTCAAAATGAACTTTTGATGGAGATGCCTCCTTACACAGACTCATGCATATTATCTACTTATTCGTTAGTTTCACACAAATATGATGCAACTAACCCCAGTGTTGCAATTTCACTGACCAGCAGTGTAACTGCAGCCGTATACTAGTGACTGCATTTCTATAGAAATCAAAACAAAGCCATGTTATTGTTATTTGAAATACTTTATTGTACTTTATTTAGGAAATTCTCTAGATTCGTTCAGCAACATCTCTGCTAGCAATAAAACTGCGAGCATTCAAATCACATCTGTCCACAAAAAAAAAATCAACATCAAAACCAGAACACGACAGATTTTTGGATGCAGATTAGATATCAGATATCAGGAAGTGATATATAAGTAACAGGTCTGGTCAGTCCACAGTGCGTGCACTTTACGAGCGTACAGTAACATTTCAGCAGGTATTAAGCACGATAAGTCACTGGTGTACAGATGTGGGGTTTTTATTACATCTTGGAGCTTGAGAGCCGGTTCACCAGCCCAGTCAGGACAGGGTGGGATGGTTTGGCTCAGCGAGGGACCCCTCTGAACACTCGACTAAGTAAACCCGTTATTCCACAGTCACATTCAAAAGGCATCTGAACTAGACCAAAAGGCAGCGTCTAAGCACAGCAGACAATCGAAACATTGTTTTATTCTTGATTTAAGTGCTACTTTTAGAATAAAGTGAGAAAAACGACAGAGGATCCCGATTCAACCGTGTAGACTTGAGCAGTTAGTACTGAACTACAGTACAAGCTGCAATAATCTCAAATCACATTCAGAAACGATAGGAAGTCCAGTAGACACGCCCACAAGCCTTTCCCTTCTTCTCCCAACCCAAAAGCACTTCAAATAACTCACTATGTACAACCTTAGGATAGCAAGTTCTGGGTTATAGGCAGACTAAGATTAGTAATAGACTAAGTACTAAGAAAATTCGCTGGGAAATCTTTACTGATTACATCAGGGGGCTCAAACTCCAGTCCCGGAGGCTCAGTGGCCAGCACAGTTTGGGGATTAACCCGGCCCTGCACAAGTTTGACACCTCTGGTCAAGTCTTCTCCCACTGCATTTACTGCTGTTTGTTGGTGCTGATCCGGTTTGGCCTTTCCAGCAAATCCTAAAAACTCAACTTGGCTTTAAAGCTAAATGATAATTGACACACAAGCTAATCCACAGGTCTCAGGCTTTACATTTTCAGACGTAAAGCAGGAAGCATCACTCAAGGTTCTGTTTATATACATACATACATACATACATACATGTCAGACTTTGGGTTAGTAAACAGAAATAAAAAGGGACAGAACCGTTTTTGCCAAAAATGACAGAGCTGGAAATGTTTACAGTCCGTGTTTGGGTTTAAATGGACGTACAGTGTTTTACACCAACACATTTAGCTGCAGTTCTCTTCCACAACCAATCAGAAACGTCTCTCTACACTCACGACGTGGCTACCGTTTCTCAGACTGGCTACCATCTCCATCACAAGTTAAAAGTTTCATATTTTTGCTAAAAGTAAGAGCTTTTAAAGAAGTTCTAAATGTCTTCAAATTAGCTGATAAGGAGTGTGTGTGTGTGTGTGTGTGTGTGGTAGGGGCTGATGCTAAAACAGCCTGTAAACCACGACTGTGCGTTTAATTACTCACAACAGGACACGTTAGACGGCCACCGCTGACGACAGGACACAGAGAGCGAGTCATTAACAGAAGACAAGGCTGCACACGTTCTCTAAAGAGGACCCGAGATGCATGGAGTGATCACGGAGGTGTAAAAAACAAGTGGTGCTTGTGGAGAGGATCTACACTTGTAGTGAATCTGAGCTTTTGTGGAGTGACACAGTGAGTTGAAGATAACTGTGATGTAACAGCAGTGAAGGTGCGGGATATATTAAACAAAACGAGAAGAGTCGGCTCTTGTAGGCATCACGCAGGAATGTGCAAAACATTACAGCCAGAAGACTGAACTGGAGCATCTACGGCAAGGCGTTTGAGTGGTCACCACCTACAGACACTGGCCTCCAAATTTGAGCTTTTGTAGGATGTGCTGGACAAGTCTGATCCTTGGCAGCCTCCATTGCTTAAATTAAAGGACTTTCTGGTGTAAGATACTATTCTAGCATATTGGTCTTAATGTTTTGGGAGATATTTAGACCATATGTGCAGGTCAAATAGATGTTTAATGCTATGCTGTGGTGTAAAAGTAACTTGCTGTTAAGATTCAGAGGCAGTCGACGGTAATGTCATAGTAGACGCGATGATAGGACGGCTAAAAGAGTGTGAGTGCGTAGCTGCAATGAAAAGAGACGGGAGTGTGTGTGTGTGTGTGTATCTACAGGCTACAGTAATGATGTAAGGAGTGCTGAATGCGAGGTACCGTTAATGCAATACTAAAATAAAAAACATTCATACGTGTGCGCTGATCTGTGTTTAGAGGGGAAACTAGGATCGACACTATACAATAATCCTGAGTGAGTGTGTGTGTGTGTGATGTGTGTGTGATGTGCGCGTTCAATCTGTACAGCGACCTGTTGTGTGTGTGTGTGTTGTATAGACTGAAGTCTACGATGGGTAAGTAGGTAATCGGCTACTAGCGTAGTTGATTACAAACTATCTGTTGACTGTGCAAGTACTCCCCCCTAAACTCCTCCCCCTCATTTACATGACCAAGCCCCCCACTCTGACTCCACCCCTGGCCCCGCCTCCTGCTCAGTGCTGCAGATCCTTCATCCTGTTGAGGGCGGAGCCAGCCTGGAACCACTCGATCTGCGTCTCGTTGAAGGTGTGGTTCAGCACGATGTTTTCCACACTGCCGTCAATGTGCTTCAGGACTGCCGTCAGCGGCTGCAGAGACAGCAGGGAATAAAGAACCAGAACATTCTCAGAGTGATATTTTATACCTGTGATCCACTTACTCTGTGATTATACAGTGGCTGGTTTTGTAAAAATGCGCACACACACACACACACACACACATTAATAAACAGCTAATCTGACAGCATCTGAAAAAGAAAAACTTGGATGGTCTACAGCTGAATGGCTGTTTATGAGCAGAGGACAGAGAAGGGCAGAGAGCTGAAGGAGGACACAGCAGAGTGGACAGACCTTGCCTGGGGCGAAAGACTGAAGACCAACGATAGAAATCTTGTCATCAGGACGGATCTTGTCATAGTCACGAGGGTCTGAGAAGGTCAGAGGCAGCAAGCCCTGTTTCTTTAGGTTAGTCTCTGCACAGAGAGAGAGAGAGACAGAGAGAGAGAGAGAGAGAGAGACAGAGAGAGAGAGACAGAGAGAGAGAGACAGAGAGAGAGAGAGAGAGAGAGAGAGAGAGAGAGAGAGAGAGAGAGAGAGAGAGAGAGAGACACAGAGAGAGACAGAGAGAGAGAGAGAGAGAGAGAGACAGAGAGAGAGAGAGAGAGAGAGAGAGAGACAGACACACAGAGACAGAGACAGAAAGAAAGAATGAGAGACAGAAAGAGACAGAGAGACAGAATGAGAGAGAGAGAGAGAGAGAGACAGAAAGAAAGAAAGAAAGAAAGAGAGAGAGAGAGAGAGAGAGAGACAGAGAGAGAGAGAGAGAGAGACAAGAGACAGAGAGAGAGAGAGAGAGAGAG
>BRDA01000237.1:97418-115510 GCA_036984385.1 Crenuchus spilurus | reverse complement strand
AATTTACTGGCATATTTCACTGTTAAACTATATTTGGGCTGAAATGGCTATAAAAACAGCAGAAAACATGAGCCAAAATGGTATCAACCACAATCTAAGATGCATCGGTGTGTTCTAATTCACTCATGTCACCTTAGCTCTCTGGAGGTCCTGAGCTCCGCCGATCTGAGCCTCTATCAGGTGGTCACAGTGGATGGTGGAGGGCACAGCCACTCTGGGCAGCCCACTGCTGATGAACTGCAGCATGGCCATCTGAGCGGTGGCATCCTGCATGGCCACCCGGTCAGGTCGCAAACGCAGGTACGTGCGACCTCGAACGATCTCCTGACCCACAGGGTCATCCAGGTGGCCATACACAATCTTCTCAGACAGGGTGAGGGGGCGGTTCAGTCTGAACAGAAATAGAGCAGGAGAGAGAAAGAAAGATGGCATGAGCAAGAGATAAAAATGATTAATGACGGACCAAAATAGATGCTCTTCTGACATCAACAAAGCACAACCTTTCAGCATGTACGGTAGAGTGGGGGAAGGGCACCCAGCAAAAGAAAGCCAGTCCTGGGAGTCATGGGGGTTTAGGTCACTTGGTGAACAAATGTCAGGAGGCACCCTGGCACACGAACATCATTATGCAGGGGGGTCAAGCTGTCTGCCACTAAGGCTGAGATGAATTAACATCAGTTTACTTTATTTTAATTTGGAGGGATGAATAACACTGAGGCTATAATCCCCCTGAAAAGGCTCTAGTATTGTCCCTGTGGACAGGTCACAGATGTGTACTGTAATAATTGCGTGCCATCCTGAAAAATGCATCTCTTCAGAGTTATGCAACATCGTTTTAATCTCTGCAGCTGTTCCATGCTCCCACATCCACGAGCGCTGTGTTTTATACCGAGTCATGATCAGTGTTACGCAAACCAGCTTTCTGTGTTATGTTATTAACAGAATCACTGCACAGCACCTGTTCTCTCATACATCCAGTCCATGATCATCCACGTCAACGGCACATTAACATGAACAAACTGTCCACACAAAGAGCTGCAGAATTCAAGTCCTGACTGACTTCATTTACATTTACAGCCTTTAGCAGATGCTCTTATCCAGAGTGATGTACAACAGTGTTTTGTTTACATTAAGAGAATTATCTCAGCTAGTACAGACAGGTTAGTCTAAACTAGTCTTCAGTTCAGACACTGTTAGTACTAAACCATCACTAATACCTAGAAAGATACACAATTATACACAATATAAGAGCTTTACAATAAGAATTTAAACTAGTGCTGCTTAAGTGCTGATGCTCTTCAGTCTGTGTGTGAAGACTGTGAGGGACTCTGCTGTTAGAACAACTAGTGGGAGTTTGTTCACCACCTGGGTGCCAGGACAGAGAAGAGTCTTGATGCCAGTCTTCCACGTGTCTTGAAGGATGCAGAGTCAAGCCGAGCTGTACTAGAAGCTCAAAGGGTTCGACTCGAGGCTTGATCATTGCCATTAGGTAAGGAGAGTCTGGTCCATTTCTTGCTTTGTAGGTGAGCATCAGTGTTTTAAATGTGATGTGAGCAGCTACAGGAAGTCAGTGACGTGAACACAGCAGTGAAGTGAAGCAAGAGTACATGAGCTGAAGACCAGCTGAGCAGCTTCATTCTGGATCAGCTGCAGAGGCCTGATGGCTCACATAGGAAGACCAGCCAGGAGCGAGTCGCAGTAGTCAAGTCTTGAGATGACGAGAAATAAGTACCTGGTTGGCATTTCCTGCTCAAGAACACCAAACCTGGACAATAACTGATGAAGTGAGACAACACAGAGATGATCAAACTGTAACTACTATAGCAGCTTCATTCAGAGACGAACTACAGTCATCTCAAATCAAACATATAGAGCTGTTCATGTACTTCTACTGATATCAGCAAGTAACTGATTGAAAAATGTCTAAACGTTAGATTTGAGCCAAATATATATATTTTCTCTCTTCATAATTAAAGAGAAAGTGCACAATCACTGACCAATGTGCTTTCAGATGGACTTTCACCTCTGTGTTTAAAACCCAGTGCAACCACACACACACACACACACACACACAAGGAGGAAATGAGCACGTGTCCAAAGAAGTGGGCAACCCCTATCCACGACACCCAGGGAGCATTTGTGGGTTAGGTGCCTTGCTCAAGGCCACTTCAGTCATGTCCTGTCAGGGGATTTGACCAGCGATCCCTAACCACCAAACCACAGCTGCCCCTGATAATGCCAACTAAGGACTAAAGTCAATTTCAAAACTATAATCAGTCTTTTCTCATATTGGTGCATCCATACAGACTACAACCATCTCAGTGCTACATCATTTAACCTACAAATCACTGCACAGTTTACACACTAATGAACTTAATAATCACTGCCACGTGCCAACATCTTCCAGTAGAGAATAACAGTACAAATCTCCCGAAAAAATGAATAAAAACACCAGCTACACCACTGTGCTGTTTTCAGTCTGCTTTGGTGAAGGTGAAGAGCATATTTCACATCATTCCCTGGTGACAGACCTTTTACGGACGATGTTGATGTTGTTGAGCAGTTTCTCATAGTTGACAGCAGAGCCGGCCTCAAAACGGCTCATTGCCACTTTCGCTTTTGCGTTGAGGGCTGCAGAGATGTGAAGCCGTCTTGCCCCATCGCCCAGGACAAGCTGGAAAAGAAGGAAAGCGTGACGGGAGAGATTTAGACCCACATCCATGCTCTTATTCAGAGTGACTTACAAATTACAGTCATATTAAACTTGTAGGTGAATGTAGTGTTTGGAGTCCAGCCCAAGGGCTCTTACTGCCCAAAACCCCAGTCTGCCATGTGGAGGCCAGCGGTGTTACTACATTTACTTAACATTTCACTTTTGAAACTTTTATACTAGGGCATTAAAAATTATTATTCAAATGTATAAATAACGTGTAAAAACCTTGTTGTATTCTAAAGTTATCTTTGAAGTACAAAGTCACAGCAGTGTATCAGTCCATTCAAAATATGATGAAATTTCAGAATTCAAGAATAATATTAAGGTCAGAGGTTTACAGCCATTATTGTCTCAGTTCTACTGCATCTGAGGAGAATAACCCATAACCTCAGGTCACTATAAGCTCAGTATATATGTGTATATTATACTGCAGGCTACATGGTACTATGTGGTTAATAGTAATCCTGAATAACTTGCTGTTGTATAATGTAATACAAGTGTAATAAACCATAAAATGAGAACTCATGTGACTCATATACAGCCAGCATGTGACACTTACTGCACACTGATGTTTATTTCAGTGCCATAGTTCATGGTACGCATGTTTAAAAACAGGATTTATTGAAGGCAATGTCACATCAACACCTTTGCTGTACTGAAGCTTGTGTAAGGTTGTAGATGAACCCGACAGCCATCACTGTATCTCTTTACAACTGCATTTTAAATCACATGAAGAAACTTGTGGTGTCAAATACGCATTACGAGTAGAACAACAAAAATGGACAAAGTCTGTATCAAAAACCACACACCAAGACATCAAAGAAGACATCACTATAATTAGCACATATCACTTTTGTATGTATATGTACAGTTCAGTAGAGTATAAGGTGGGCAGAACTTACTCTTGTATAACATTTTCCACTTTAATTTTTATAAACCCTTATGCAGGGTAAACATTCATTCTTTACTCAGATTCATTTATATGTCATAACTTTTATTAGGATGATCATTTTTAACTATTTTGCCACCAGGTGTACTCAAATTACTATTATTGTTGCATAACAATTACACAGATGTGAAGGTCAGAATAGTTCCCTTACAGTATGTAAATATACAATATATACAGAATATATACACATTAACACACACTAGTGCATTGTGTCTTCCAGATATATGAGCAATAAATATAAAAGCTATTAAATACACTTGTACACATTTATATAGACAGGATAGTATATTGTTATATTGACAATATACAAGATATGGGCAGAAGACAAATAAAATAAAGTTGTGGCATTGTAAATGAAAGTTTTGAAAGACAAATTGTTTAAGTTCCTAAAATGTCCAGTTTTTTGCAGCTCCTATTCTACATCCTTGCTGTCTGTTCTGATGTTCAACATGTATGAAAACGGATGACCTGTTCCTTAATGTTTGCCAACAAAACTTGGCATATACACTCATTGGTCACTTCATTAGGTACACATGCCTTAGTAGACTCATTGTTTACTTTATCGGCTCCACTGACCACACTGTAGTTAATCTGTTTCTCTGTATGCTCACTCTGTTTTTCAATGGTCAGGACCCACAAAGTAGGCATTATTTGGGTGGTGGATCTTTCTCACACTGCAGTGACACTGATGTGGTGGTGGTGTGTTAAAGAGTGTGTATCAAACACTTGGTGATTCTCTCAGACTTTATATCTACAAGGTGGGCACGTCTGAAGGAACACACACGACCACATCAATGTCACTGCAGTGTAAAGAGAAACAGCCTGTAATGGCCAATGATTGAGAATACACTACAGTGTGGGCACACAGCCAATAAACAGTCATATTGTGTAATTAAACTAGATAGTTTCTACTGTAACGCACTGCCCGCACTTCCCTCTGACTGCAAGTGTGTTACAGTGTGAGTGCTGGATGAGATAAACGTGTGAAAATATTCCTTTGATGTGTTGTGGTGGAGCAGTACTGAGCTCTGGGTCACGGTGACCTGCGTCAGACAAAACACGGCTTAAAACCCTCCTAAAACACGTCTAACAGCACAAACACATACCAGAAAACGTCTACAACAAACGTCTACACCACACAACAACGCCCAGGCCACAGGACAAGCAATTAAAACGCGTTTTAAACCATTAACTTACCCTTAATCTACTGACAGTCATACAGTACGACGCCATTTTTACTCTGTGACAAAGATGTCGCTGCGCGGTGACGTCACTTGTCTGCGTTTATGAACAGAGTCCTGTCAGCTGCAAAAATACAAGATAAAAGCTCATTAAATATTAAAGTTTTTTTTACTTTAGTACTTAAAGGCACGTCAAAGTACACAATATAACATAAACTGGTGTATTGATATTATTTTTAAAAACGTAATAATTAATATTTTGTCAATTTTGCTCAATTCAGCTGCCAGGTTATGTTATTATTATTTTTCACCTTGAATTTTTGAGCTGGATACCATCAAAATACAGTCCCAGACAGCAGAAAACATATGCAATCTAAACAGTCATGCATTCAATAACGTTATTATCTATTAATAAACTTACAATAATTGAGTTAGTAAAAGGGAAGTTCATATTATTTCACATCTTAACCCAACCGTTTATCAAACATCCATAAAAACTAGACCAGGATCCAGTCGTGTGTTTTTTAGCCAGTTATGTAAAAGGACAAAACTAAACCTACATTCTTACCCTAAGACGTTTGAAGAATATGGGCATATGTACAGCCCAACTAGCATTTTTTTAATGTAAAAGATAATACAAAAATAATCCGGAGAGTGTCTCCAGCATCCTGTGGGCAGCGTCCTGTTTTGTCCACAGAAGGTGTTGTGTCAGGACTAGAGGACCAACACAAACTGTGCTGAGCTGCTGTCTCTGACTTTACATCTACAAGGTGGACAAACAGGGTAGGTGTGTCTAATAGAGTGTACAGTGAGTGGACACAGTATTTAACACACCACCACCACGTGAGTGTCACTGAGAATGATCTACCTGCTCTGTGGGGGGTCCTGGCCATTGAAGAACAGGACAAAGTATACAGAGAAACAGATGGACTACAGTCTGTTATTGTAGAAATACAAAGTGCTCAGTAGAGCTAAAATTGACAATGAGTTACAATATACTGGCCAGTGAGTGTGTATATATATTCCAGTACAATATAAGATGGCAGTGGTCATGAAACTTACATGAAGTTGAAACTAATCCAGAAATAACCTCACATGTCCATAGAATCAAGCATCAGCTTTTGTAATTTTAATGAGATGGAAAAGAGGTCCACAAAAGGGGAGGCCTTTACCTAGAAAGCTCAATATCCCCTCCTATTTAAAGATACTTTCTCTGAGCATTCAGGAGATGGACTCCAGGAATAAAGCTCTTGGAGCACTTCCGAATAGAGATTAATCATTATGAGACAGCTATTACTGGCAGAAATACTGCAGTCATTGACAGGAGTCATCAGTAACATTTAATATCTGTAGTGTGGCTACATTTTCTCATAGGTAATATTCTACACAATCAGCTCAAATTAATGCACAAAGTAATACAAAACACAGATAAACTAAGATTTCATAGAGAGATGTCTTCAATATATCCTTACAAACACATACCATCACATATACATCAGCTGAAATGTGCAGGAAACTCTACAGAGCTAAGAAATGGCTAAAACTACATTTCCCATAATGCAGTTTTCCACAATATCTAGTGCGGGTCTTGCTGACTGGACACCCTAGCAGTCCAATTACCAGTGGTTCCGCCCCCTTCTCAGCCAATAGCAGCTCTGTTGCTATCACCTCTTATATTTTTAGCTTTGCACAGCACAGCCTTTCCCATAGGAATATCACTCCTCCAAATAAAGTAGTGCGAGCACTATTGAACATGTACATGGCAAACAGTGGAATGCATTAAAAAATAAATGTAAACATACATATAAAATAGATATTTGGAAATTATATGGCTAAAATATTACTACTCTGATTTTTAAAGATGAATATGAACTTTCTTTGCGTTATTTAAGGTCTGAAAACATCTTTTAAAATTTTAAATTGGGGATTGTCTAATAGGAATGTCCTGCTGGACGTTTTCCATTGGTCAAGTCTGACTTTGGGCTTAAGTTGCCTGGTTAAACTGCGAAATACCCTCAGCTGTCCTTTTCTATCAATACAAGTTTTTATTTGTAATTTGGGAGAAATGTAGTTTATAGAATAAAGCACAACAGAGCAGGTATTATTTGGATCATTCTCAGTGACACTGTGGTGGTGGGTTCTGTTATGCGTGGATCAGACACAGCACTGCTGGACTAGAGGACCAATAAACTGAGCTACTCTCCGATTTGTGTTTGAGTGGACAGTGCTCATGTATCCCAATACACACTTACACACCCACCACTCAAATAACACCTGGTCCTACCATTGAAGAGCGTGGTCAACTTGTATTTGGTTGTAATGTTATGGCTGGTGTATAAGCCCGTGTTGTCAAATCCTTGATTACTATAATGTGTGGAAAGTAGTTCCAGCAGATTCTGCGTCATAAAGCAGAAGGCGGGGCCCGCACGTGTTCCATATAAATGCGCGAGGTTGTCAAACAGTAAAGTTTCCCCAGGCTGATTCAGAGTGGAGAGGACGAGAAGCAGTCCGTCCATCAACAAATGGCCATTTTAATCTGTTTTCTCTCGACTGTATCACAGTTTGCATGTTTAAAAGTCTGATTTAGAGGACGACAAGCAGTCCAGCTCGTCCTTCACTCACAGTGGTTTATTTTTGGGATAATAACAGCCGTTTGTTGTAAGTATCCTCTCGCCTTTAACATTGTAGCCTATAATGTGATTTTTCTCTTCTCTGTTTTGCTCATTTGAGGATTTTGCCGCATTAAACGATGTCACAGTGGTTTGTCTGCTCTTATTTTTAGGTTTAATATTGAATGAGTCCACAGCTCTAGCTGTCGTCCATTTTAGAGCTGTAGTTAGTGCCACATCAACTTCAACTGTAGATCCAGTTGGACTGAAAATAAATATTTCCAGTGTGTTTACATGTATAAACTGTGTTTTCATTGTCTCTAAATCTCCTAAACTGTACAGATGAGCTACTTCTGCACACTGTTGACCAAGTTTAGATGATGCTGGCCTTAGTTTACTGAAAGTCAACACATTTAATTTAATGTAATTTATTTATTATGTTCATTCTCACTATTTGTAACCACATCTTAAGTAGCAAAAAAACTGAATATCTTTCATTATTAAGTCAACTGTGTTTTAGTCCATTATGTTGACAAATTAACAAATTTTCATGGACAAAGTCATTATTTTTGACCAATGATTTAACAGTAATTCATTTTAATAATGAACAATAAAAAATTCAGTTGTATTTGGTGTCATTGTTGTGACACTAACTCAAAATTATTGACATATCCACTATTTTTGAGAAACTGGTTGATTGTGACATGCTCATTATATTTGACATGCAGTAACATCCTAAAAATATTGACGGCAGTGAATTTGACAATAATTAGGTGTTGGATTTTTATTTATTTATTTTTGCAAAAAGATTCTGCTCCTTTATGTTTCATTTATATTAAGTATAGTAAGTTCACCTCAGCATCACTGCTACCATGTACAAAGTCCTGAGGACCCCCATCACCTCTACCAGCCCAGTCAAACTTATTTTGTTGTGGCTGCATTGAAACGGTCACATTGTGTGTTGTAAGTTGGATCTTGCTGGAGGTAGATTATACTCATACTATTGTCCTTTTCAGCAGACAATGCTGGCAGACAATAACGCTGTAAACAAAAACATCCCTTTTCCGAGGGACTAAAACTACAGGCTTCTCTTAGTCTGAATGTACATTAGATTTGGGATAAAAAGCTTTTGGGTGAATAATGTATTGATAAATATTTTCAGAAATATTTCCCTTGATGGATGGATGCATATTTTGAGGGCTAGAACGACACCTAGGTGCATAAATATTTGGATTAATAATATATTTTATATAGTTACATATTATAAACATATGCATAAAATATTGATGGAGGGATATTTCAATAAATATATATTTAGATGAATGGATGTTTAGATAATTGGATAAATGTTGAAATTAAAATTGGACAGAGATTTAAATATTTAGATTATATTTTGATAACTATTTAGATGGCTATATGGATACTTGGATGGGTATGTGCATATTTGGATAGATGGATAGTTATTTGGATAGATAGGTGGAAGGATATTTGGATAGCATGATGTGCATATTTGAATGGATGGTTATTTGGATGGACAAATGTTTAGATACATGGGTGTGTGGTTATTTGGATGCATAATTATTTTGAATAGATATGCATGTGTGGATACATGGATATTTGGCTTGATAAATATTTTGATAGATCAGCGGTGTCCAACTCCAGTCCTGGAGGGTCGGTGTACAGCATAGTTTGGTGAGTTCTCTGCTCTGACACTACAGTTTAACCTGCTGAGCTTAATTTGGTATGTTTGATCAGTAAGATCTCCAAACTGAGCAGGAAAATGGCCTCCAGGACTGGAGTTGGACATCCCTGTGATAGATGGATACATGGTTATTTGGATGGAGCGTTATTTGGATAGATGGATGCATATTTAGATGGATATTTGGATATGTGGGTGAATATGTGGCTATTTAAATGCACATTTGGATTAATATTCGGATCATTATTTGGAATTGTTGGATAGACATATGGATAACTATTTTGATAGATGGATGGATGTTTAGACAGAGATTTGGATGGATAGTTATTTAGGTAAAAAGATGGCTACATTGATATTTGGATATATTGTGATATGGATGTGTGGATGAATTTGGATTGTTAATTTGAATGGATAAATATTTTGATTGGTGGATGGGAAGAAGGATAAATGTTTTTATTTGGATAGATACGTTCTGGATGGATAAATTGATGATGGATAGCTAGATGGATAGAGGTTTAAGTCATTATTTGTAATGGATGGTTATTAGGATAGATACTTGAATTATGTGTATGGATGGATATTTGAATATATAAGATATAACGTCATTGACGTTGAAGGAAGTTATTACAGAAAGACATTTTTAGGGAGAAATCAGAATAGATGGAAGAGAAAAGGAATAAAAGTAGTCTCCGTCCACATCACTGGAGTGAAGTTTGTTGGGAAATGGCTGGCTTGGTGTGTTTGTGTTGACTCTGCAGTTTTTACACTGACATTGAGTGACATTGAGTGTTTGCAGTGAAGCAGTGTGAATTAATTTCACTGGAATATAACAGCTTTATATACGCAGACCTCTGCTTAGTAAAACGTCTTTAACCTTACTGTTCAGTGGTGTTCAGGGCCAATAGTAAGACCTTCATGATTATTTATTATTATTGACAAGCTAAAGTTGCTAATGGCTTACTTTTGTCTGGTTCTCGGTTAAACACTTACTTTTATAACATTTAACGATTTAAATGTCAAATTAATATGTTTAAACCACTGAGGCTAGTTCATTTGGTATAGCAACCTGCTGAATGAATGTTAGCCTGCTAGCATGAAGCGTCAAGCCTCGCTTTCGAATAGTTATTCCACCTTAAATAGTGCAGTCGTTACTACGTACAGCTTGAGGCGCGTGAATATAATGTGCCGCTATTTAAGGTGGAACGGGGGAATTCGTATAATAAGCCTTGCAAACCCGACTTTAACTTGATTATTTATATATCAGTATTTATATTAAATACTGAAAAGTGTCAGCTGCTACCAGCTCTGCCCACTATGTTAATAAATGGTTTATAGTCGATTATTGTTGAAGTTTTGTACATTAAAGCGAGTTTAAGGACGTTATTACAAAGCTTTTTGCTCTGTTTTGGTAAAGCGGAGGAGGCTGACGTCAAGGAAGGTGCATTATGGGAAATGTAGTTTTTACTAGTTTCTGTGAGCATGAGCCATTTTAACTGAGCTTGTACACTTGAGTAAACAATAGTAAAGAGCCTGGAGTATTATTTTGATTCTGTCCTAATGGGTATACTTAAAAATATAGTATTAGTTTTGATTTTTGTAATTGATATATTTGGGACATGACATAAATAAAAAAAAATTTACATACTAAAAAGTGAAAAGACAAATAGCCAAAATAAATCAGTTAAAAATAAAGACAAACAAGATTTTTAACCACTGTATGCATTTTTTAATTCTTAGTCTTAAAAGAAATTTTAGTGAATTAAGATGTATTATTTATTAACCTGCAAAGTCATTTCTAAAGAATGTCTAAGATGGAGGAATGACCTTAAATGTACAAACATGGATAGATTTACTCTAAATGAATAGCCCAAGTGGTATACAGCTCTTAAAAAAAATGAGACCACTGCAGTTTTTACAGTTTATAGTCCTGTGTTTGAGTTAACAGAACATTTCCTGTATTGTATGAAGTACTAATAAAGCATCTCTAAAATTCCAAATAAAAATAATGCAATTTAGACCATTTATGACAACTGGTCATAATAATAATAATAACAATAATAATAAATAATAATGCAAAAAAGTTGATATTCATTAACAACCCAGTGCTTGTTTTAAGTTCCAAAGCTGTATTTGGTTGTTTAGCATGCTCTTCACCAGTTATTCACATTATTGTTGTTAGTTAGTGAATTTATGCCACTCCTGCAATTAAAATTCAAGCAGGTCAGCTTGTTGCATCCATATTTAGACATTTTTCAGGTCTGGATGTTTGGGAGGGTCTCAATTTTTCAGTTTCACAGCCAAAAAGCATATTTTAAATGGTTGTACAATGGGAAGTGAAAAAGTTTTTATTGTTTCCTCTGTAAAGCGTGCTTTCAGTGATGTCCGGAGCTGAACTTTCCCCTCTCATTGCCAGTGTAATCCTGAGTGCTTCAGCTGCTGCCAGCAGGGCCATATGAGGGATTTAAGATAAGCACGGATTGCTAAATCAGCCAGTGTTTGTAAAAGCAAGTCATGTCTGTATATACCCCCCTGTCTGAGCGCTGAAAATTAATTAGATTTTCTTACATTATTTGCAGGGGGATTAAAGAGATTCACCTCATTCAGTCCAGTGCAGAGACCATCCGAGGGAACGTCCTGTGGATTGCATCCAGTCTTCCATTTGGGAGCTAAGCGGGCTCTACACTTCAACCTTCAGCTTCTTCCCAACCTTGGTGAGACATGTGGAGGCCGTCATAGACCTCATACAGAACGTAAGCTTTTGATCTGGACCCTTTCGTCCTCAGTCATGCATCTGGAGGTAAAGGTTGCACTGAACTTCATAGTGTCCTACTTGTACAACAAGCTCCCACGGCGACGTGCGGACCTGTTTGGGGAGGAGCTGGAACGCATCCTGGTGTCACGTTTTGAAGGGCACTGGTACCCCGAAGCACCTCTACGTGGTTCTGCTTTCCGCTGCCTGCACTTAGGAGCTCCCAGGGACCCTGTGGTAGATCTGGCAGCCAGGAGGAGCGGGCTGGACACTGAGGAAGTCCGCTCCAACGTCCCGCCGGAGCTTAGCATCTGGATTGACCCTTACGAGGTGTCCTATCAGATTGGCGAGAAAGGGGCAGTGAAGGTGCTTTACATGGAGGATCCTCCAGGTTTAGGGGTGGAGGGGGAAGAACCGGAGGGTGTTGGCTCTATTACTAAAGCAGATATGGATTTGGACGAAGGGAAGAGTTTGGGTTTCAACCCCGATGCTCAGGTGTTTGTACCCATCGGTGGCCAGGTGTCCCCGGTCATGCTGCCTTCTCTCTCTAGTTCACCCACACCACTCTGCCAGGGTCTGTTCAGCTACACAGGCCCGAGTACTCCAACCAATCCCAACGCACACTCCAATGCTTCCTCCCCTTCGCCACCCAGCGCAGGGATGCAGTACCCTCACCCAGCTGTCCCACCCACCTCTCGCCCACCTCCTCAGCAAATCACCTTCACCACGGCCAGCTTCGCCGCCACCAAGTTTGGCTCCACCAAGATGAAGAAATGCGGAGGATCCGGAGTTGTGGGCGGATCCAGCAGCGTCGTTGGCGCTCCTCAGCAAAGAATGCTGAGCCGCTCGCCCACCACCATATCTCCCCCCGGGCTGGTGAAGCACAAGCCCATTTCTCTCTCCATGCACTCCCTGGCTGGCCAGGTTTCCAGTCAGCTTTCCCCAAATGCCAAAGAATTTGTGTACCCTGCTGCCCAGGGGCCTCTCTACTTTGATGCTGAAGCGCCACCTTTGACCCACACCGGACCCTTCCAGCCTCCACCGCCAGCCCACCCCCATGCCGCCTTCGACCCGTTCTCCAGCCCACCACCAGGCCAAGCTGTGGGCGTGATCGGCAGCAGCGGTGGGATTTCCTTCATGGAGAAGCCGCCGTTTGTGGAGGGCCTTGGTGGCTACAACCTGCAGTACTCCAGCCAAGCCTTCCAGCCTGTCGTTCTGGCCAACTGAGTTCATCAGACTCTGCAAGTGTTAGATACTAATACAGAGACACTATCTTTTGAGAATTTTTCACCACTTGTTGTTACTAATACAAAAAAAAATGAAGTGTCATGACTACTAAACGACAATTACCTGTGATTGTCCTTCCCCCTCATTGCGTTTGTTTATCCTGGGATCTGTTTCTTTTCTCAAGCCTGCGGAGTAACCAGCCTCCTGCTGCACAGGTGTTTTAGCATCGAATGTCCTCAAAGCGGTCACTTTCATCAGGGTTGTATACCTTCACCCCTCTGGCTTACCTGAGCAGCATGACCCCACCGGGCCCTTCAGGCTGTGCAGAGGTTTATTATTTTTGGAAGGTTCTGGAGACTTGCACAGCAGTTGAATCGTGGCTCACGTGGCACAGTTCGAGAGGTTTATTTTTTTCTTTTTGTTGTGCCAACACAAGTGTCTTACACATCCCGGATCCCTCCGCTGCTGTGGCTGGTCAGAGCTCTGAACGCACACGTACAGAAGAGCAGTGAGGGAGGACGGTAACGTAGAGACGGCGGCAGGGCTCTAAGGACTGTTTGGGAGTGTGTCTCATTCAGAAGCCGTGCGCACGGTTTCAGAGACGATGCTGACTGTTAAGGCCTAATCCTTCCTTTCTTCCGTTTGCGCTCCGTGTTGGTCAGCAGTGCGTGAAGGTGAGCGGGCGGTACTGGGGTGGGTGGAATGCGGTAGAGCAGAAGGGTTTGTGATAAATGGCTTAACGTGGCTTTGGGGAGGAGGAGGAGGAGGAGAGAGAGGACAAAAGCGATGCGCGAGAGAATACGGGCAGCTATAACCTTGCCATTATCGAGTTGGCAGTAGCTCAAGTGGGCGCTGCAAAACGTGACACTTGTATTGGCCGTGGTTCCCGCTGGGCTCTACAGATTGTGAGGTTCTGTTCTCAGCTGCTGGTCGACTGTGATGTGGGCTTGAATGTGATTTGGAGTCAAGGGTCATCTGATCTAGAACCGAAACTGTTTTTGTAGGAACCACCGCCCCCCCCAAAAAACATTCCGTTAAATCCCAGGCGATGTTCTGCTCGTTTAGGATCAGATTAAATTATTCAGCACTTTACCTGTTGGACTGGAGCTTCTCGGGCGCGAGAGAAGCGCTTACACGATGGTTTCACTGGTGGGGGATGGTGTAAGACTGATCTGCCCCACCCTTAAACTGAATGTGCCCCTGTAGACGTCTTCGTGATCGCCGCCCTTTGACCTTTTGCAATATGAAAGTCTGTCTCATTTCACCCGCTGACCCGCTCACTTTTGGTTTAGGATGGGGAGGGTCCCGATTTGTGGTCATCATGACTTTGGGTGAAACTTTGGGTGTATTTTTACATTTGTTTGTAATTTATTTACGATTTTTCTATATAATTTTTTTTTCTCCTGTATTTTCGAGAGTTCTCTACGGCATTTGTAAAAGAAGATATACTATGATATGTATATATTTCTTATGTTAAGATATCCTTTATTTAGTTTCTTATGTGCTGAGGTTATTTTTTCAGAAATAACTATAATGAATATATATATGCAAGTTGAAACAGAAATAAAAAACCGTGTTTAACAAAGTCCTGACTGTGTATTGTACCTCGTACTGAGGCCGCGTGGACGCGTCGGTGGTTTTGAGGATTAAGAGGGACTTATTGACCAGTTGTCTGCATCTCGTCTGAATCCCGGACCAGCCGGAATGTCTCAATAACCATCAGAATTTGGACTCCGTTATCTGCTTTCGGTCTGGGCTCTTGCCTGGTCATTTTCTTTCCTCTTATGCTCCCAGATGGCTGAGTATGCCTGCCAGACACGATCAGCTCCTGCAATAAAGTGCTCTGCACATCACAACATGAGCTGCGTTAAGCAGAAACCTCCTTCTGGTCGGCTCTGTGGTGCTGAACGGTCCGAAGCTGGCTGTGATGTGGTGTTGAGTGTGAAACTCTTCGTTTAATAAGAAGTCATATCTGAAGTGTCTTAACTCTGATATGGTCCATCCACACATGATCCCACCTGCTTAATCCTGATCAGGGGTACGGTTCGGTCCCTACCCCTCTCACCAGGCACAGGGCACTATCCTAAATAAGCCCAGGACCGGGCGCCAATATTTTAATGTGATTCACAATACAGTATCAGCAGCCGCTGGACTTATTGATGCATAAATGGGTTTAAATGACAGCGGCACACATCCGGGTTCAGTCTGTATTTATGGGTTTTATACCAAAACCTTTCACACCTGAAATGCACACACCACTATATATAACCACTGTGTGTACCGACACCATTACAATGTTGTTCCTACACTGTAAACAGTCATCCAGACTCTGAGTGAACACATAAGGACTAATGTAGTAAACTTAAAAGTGATAAACAAACCAAAACATGTTTAGATTTGACTTCAAAGTAAAGACAACTGATGTCTCAAACACATTAAGAGGCAAGAAATGCAAGTCATGAACTCTTGACGAGACACAGCTGTTAACTGAAAGTCATTCCAGGTGACTACCTCATAAAGCTGACTGAGAAAATGCCAAGAAAGCTGAGCAAGAGGTGCTACTGTGAAGAATGTCAAATATAAACATGTTCTGGTTTGTTTACTTGTTTGTTTACTAAATAATTACAGATGTATTTACTCATAGTTTAGACTTTAGTATTAATCTACAGTGCAGAACATTTTTAATCATGAAAAATGTCTGAATCAGGCAGGTCATGACTGAAGTGCCCTTGAGTAAGGCACCTAACCGCCAAATATAAATCGCTCTGGATAAGAGTCCACTAAATGCCTCATGTAAATGAATGTCCAAACTTTTGACTGGTACTGTATTAGGACTTTGATTCTGTGTGAATCTTCAAGCTTTTATACAGTAACGTCACAAAACGAAAAATGTTGAGCTGTTCACTACTGAACACTAAAAACGTAGGAGCTTTTAGATTTTTAGTCCCAGAAATTATTTCAGGCTGCGCAGCACCAAAGGGACTTTATGTAGGCTCATCATTACACTCCACAAGAGGGCGCCCTTCAGCAGGACAGACACCGAGCGCTCAGTTCTCTTTGTTTGGGACTCAAACGTAAGAAAATCATGAATGTCTGAATGGAAAGAAGAGATGCTGGACCCGCTGGTGGATGTACAGGAGTACAAATGCCCACACAGCTTATCTAGTCCCTGTAGAGAAGCAATATGACTCTCTGGAGAACATATTGGCACCATATCTAATGCCAGGTGTGGGCTAGAGGGCACTGCATTGAGCTGTTTGGGATGAGGTAGTGATGGTGATGACATCACTGAGTCTTCCCTGGACAGTAGAGATGCTGTGAAAAGCAGATAAACGCTGATTTCAGAAGAGAGTGAATGAGGACGTGTCCCAATACTTTAGAGTGATTTGTAGGCTGAAGGCTGTTCAGGAGTCTGTTATTACTGAGAACTGCTTCACTTCCTGCTGCAGTGCAGAGTGTGGCTGAACATGGACACGTGCAGGTATGAGTGTGTGTGGATGTATGTACTGACCGTAGTGTGTGTGTGTTTTATGTGGAGACATGGATGGCTGAGTTTGTCCTTCACCCGCTCTCTCGCTCCTCCTAATGTACCGTCCCCATAAATCTTTCACTATCTTTTTTTTCCCTCCACTCAGTATTCTCTCTCCCTCTTTTCAGCACTCTGCTGCACCACAGATCACTCTTTTCTCCTCCCCATCGACTTTCTCTCTGTGTAATCATTCTCTCTTTCTCCTCCTTTATCTCTCTCGTTCCACATCGTCCTTTCTGTAACGTCCTTCTCTCTTCCTCACGTCTCAGACACTGCCCATATGGCTCCTCTCATCCCTACAGCCTGCATCCCTCCATTCTTCCTCTCATCCCTACAGCCCGCATCCCTCCTCTCATCCCTACAGCCCGCATCCCTCCTCTCATCCCTACAGCCCGCATCCCTCCTCTCATCCCTACAGCCCGCATCCCTCCATCCCATCCCTACAGCCCGCATCCCTCCATCCCATCCCTACAGCCCGCATCCCTCCATCCCATCCCTACAGGCCGCATCCCTCCATCCCTACAGCCCGCATCCCTCCAGCTCGCATCCCTCCATTCTTCCTCTCATCCCTACAGCCCGCATCCCTCCTCTCATCCCTACAGCCCGCATCCCTCCTCTCATCCCTACAGCCCGCATCCCTCCTCTCATCCCTACAGCCCGCATCCCTCCATCCCATCCCTACAGCCCGCATCCCTCCATCCCATCCCTACAGCCCGCATCCCTCCATCCCATCCCTACAGCCCGCATCCCTCCATTCCTCTGCTCATCCCTCCATTCCTCTTCTTATCCCTACAACCTGCATCCCAACCAATCATCTTTCATTCATTCCCTCTTCAATCACCATCCCTCATCCCTCCATTTCTCCTTCCAGTACCTCTTCATTCCTCATTTTGTCTCTGCTTTCAACCCCTCATTGTTCAACCAATCTTTCATCCCTCCATCTCTCCTAGCACCATCCCTTATCCTCCTTTCATCTCCTCTCATCCTTGAAATATCCGTCTCTCCTTGAAATATTTCAATTTCTACTCATCCACCATATCCCTTCTCTCTTGCTTTTATCTTCGTCTCTCCTCCCTCTCTCAGGCTGATGTTATGTAACAGTGCTCTCTCGCGGGTGAATCTTTTGCGTTATGCAACGCCCTCTCACTCTCACAGAATACTAATGAAACTCACACAATGGAGAAATGAACACGTTCATCATGAGCACGTGTGTGTGTGAGTGACCGTGAGAGAGGCTGAGAGAAGTGTGTAACGGTCACTGAACACAAACAGGAACCAAATGATTAATGCAGTGTACATACATAAAAGCATCACACAGCTCCAGAAAAGTGACTTCAGATCCACTTTTAAAGGTTCAGGTGAGTGCAGGACAGACTGTTTTGTCCAATTACACACAGTTGCTGTAGAACAATGTTAGAGCTCCCCCTAGTGTCAGT
>BRDA01000237.1:32203-89755 GCA_036984385.1 Crenuchus spilurus | reverse complement strand
AATTGTGACTCCCACAGTTTTACATTGTTAAATTAACACTGAGAGTGTTACATTTTGACACCCTCAGTGTTAATTTAACTCTAACAGTGTTGATTTAACACTGGCAGATTTACTGTGTAGTTATAGTGTAGTGGGTGACAATACTGCCTCCAATGTGGTAGACTGGGATTCAGTCCACAAGCTGGGCAAGTACACCACACTATACTGATAAGAGTCCTGGGGCAGGACTTCTAACATCACATTGTCTAAAAATGTATCATGAAAGTCACTCTGGACATAACTGCACAATAAATCTCAGAAAAAAAATCTGAGCTAGCTTAATACATACCACACACTCCACAAGTTAAAATTTTATCTAATCTGAAAGTATGTAGTAGTAGTAGTAGTAAAAGTAGCTTTATTGTCAATTCTGCGTATGTACAGGACATACAGAGGATTGAAATTGTGTTACTCATCTACCCAAGTTACAGCAAAAAATAAACATTTGAAGTAAAAAATAGACAATAGCAGCATAAAAAATAAATCTGAACAATAGTGCAATAAAATGGTATGGATCTGATAAAGTGACTGAGTGCATACTGGTTCTATGAAGAGGTCCAAGTTATGTACAAATGAGGGGAATAGTGGAAGTGTATGTTGTTGTGGCTCTACTATAGTGATATTAGGGTTCAGCTCTTCTGTGGGTCAGTTGAGCAGTGGGTGCACCTCAGTTGCTCTGTTCATTCATCCATAAACATGGAATAGCCCATGTGATTAGCTTTGTGACTTACCATCTTGGTGACACTGAGAGACAAGTGTAGTCAAGAGAAGCAGCACTAATAATTGAAGGTCATATGTTTTATTGCTCAGTAAACAGTAGCTCAGAGTAGATGGTCAGTGCTTGACTGTGATGTGTAATACAAAGTAGCATGAAGAGTAGCTGTTTATGTTCTATGCTTACCAAATGAATAGTGCATTGTGTTGACCTCCCACTGCTTTGGACAGAGGTCTGTGCTTGGGCTGTTTGTCTGCTTGTCTATACAGGTTGATGTTGTGTCTGTTTCCTTAGAGAGCAGTTGATTTTGAAAGCCAGAGTAACAGATCCACAGGGACAGGCAAAAATAATTTAACAAAAAGTTTCAAACAATAGTGAGACCCAGCAAACACCCCCAATGATTTTCCTTCTTGTTTGTTTGCTAGTTTTTGTGTAAATCACAGAGCTTTCAGGACCCACATATTGTGTCTCTTATAATGGTTCTTTTTTGCGACCAAACTTACATTGCATTACATATTTTGAAATGGCAACCAATTGTCCTGAAATTTTGCAACCCCCATTTCTTTTAAATCTCCAGTCTTGCAGTGTTTTGGGTTTGTTTTTAAATGTGAAGAAGGAAGTTGCATCATTGATAAAAAAAATACAATGGTTTCCCAAAGGCATAGACTTCATATCTCATCTTGGTTTCATCCCAGAAAGCAGCAAAAGTAAAACTGAACTGTGCGTGTACAACCAGGATGAACTATTTCACACAGCAGATCCAGTGCATTCACTACCCTCTTGAGAAGATGTAGGCTAACCTTAGAAAACTGCATGATTTATATATTTATGACATAAACCTACATGAAGGTTTTATACTATACCAATAAGAGTCCTTGGGCTAGACTCCTAACACTACAATGCTAACAAATTTGCTCTAAATGCAAATGTTACATTTACTAACTTAAGAACTTTTTAACACAAGCTAAAATCTTATTGAACCTGAAAGTATGTGTTGTTACACCCTTATTATAACGATATTAGAATTCAGCTCTTCTGTGGGTCAGTTGAGCAGTGGGTGCACCTCAGTTGCTTTGTTCATTCATCCATAAACATGGAATAGCCCATGTGATTAGCTTTGTGACTTACCATCTTGGTGACACTAAGAAGTGTAATCAAGAGAAGCAGCACTAATAATTGTCATATATTGTATTGCTCAGTAAACAGTTGCAAATTTAGTATCTTGAAGTTTACATTTATATCATACATGTTCTTGTTTCTTATTGATTGTTTTTGTACATTGTTGTCATGACAGCTGACATAAACCTACATAAACCTTTTTCCTGTAGGCGTCACCGACAGTCAAAAATACCAAATGACACATGATGCTTATTGGAGTAGTAAGCCTTTATAAATGTCTGTGTAGGTTAATGCCCATTGTAATAACCATGCTGTCTTCTGAACAGAATCTACAGTAAAGTGTCATGTAATGTCAAATAATTAGGGGAAAGTAATACATAGCTTAAGAAATAAGAAACAACAATTTAATTTAATTTAATTTAATTTAAGCAATTACATTATTGTTTATTTATAAATAACTTCTTGGTGTTGCAGAAAAGTATTGACTAAAACATCTAAAAGTACAATTTGTTGTGTACATTTGAATATTGATATCTGCATTGCAAGTTATTATTGTACCAGTTTACCATCTCCAAAAATGAAAATATCTTGAAAAATCTAATTTGTGGTAATAATTTAAATAAAACATATCAAGCGTTGCCCTGTCCTGGGCTTAGTTGGGATATAATAATGCCCTGCCCTGCACCCAGTGAGGGGGTAGGAAACTAACCATGACCCTCATAAGGATTAAGTGGGTGCGATACTGAATGAATGGATGTCAAGTGTTATACTTACATTTTTTATTCATTACACATAACATTACATATTTTTGTTTTCATGTTGATATGTTTTGAATAGCAATTTACTCTAACATGAAATACAATATTTAAATTTGAGATACTGGAATTCTAATTTACATGAGTTATTAGCCAACAAAAAGGCTTGAAATTACAATTAATGTTTTGATTATTTTAAATAGGTCAGTTTCCATTTTTTAATTAAATTATGAACAACAATGATTTTTTCCCATGGTATTGGAGATGTACTATTATACATATAGTAACAAATAATATTAAAATGAAAAATAATTACAGAAGATAATTTTTATTGATTTTTTTATATTTGTTTACATTTTGTATACAATTTTGCCCTGTACTTCTTGTTTGATGGACAAAAATACTATGTGGACATCCTTCATATCTGGTTATTTTGTGGGATTACTAAGGTTTTAAAAAAATGTGTCCAATGGAATGTGTGTATATGTGTCTGCGTGTGTGCACGTGTGTATTTATGTGTGCATGTTTGGCTAATCTTGGAAGCTGTACATGTGTGCAGATGGTTGACAAGAAGGGTCGGAACAATTCTCAGCAGGAGGAGGTCTGCTCCCAAGGCCTTTTGGCATATTATGTTATGATTTTGCCTGACACAGCCACAAGACAGCCTTAAGATGCATGATGATGGTCTTGTAATTTGCACAAAATAAATTTGAGTAGAACCAGCTCTGTAGAATGTCAGCAGTTTGGGAAGGCTGAAAAGAATTCGTAGCAAATTATATGCATTGCTGCTCCTTTCTAAGAATGTCGCCTTTTTATTCATGATTAGTTGCTTTGGTGACGAGGCACTTTGCTGCCCACAAAGAGAGGATAATCTGACACAAATGGAAGGTTTAAGTATTCTGGTCAGCACAGATTGGCCTGAGAGCTCTTTTTGTTTAGCTGGATAAGGCCCAGAGCATGGCGGTGGAAAGTTTGGAAGATGCTGTGTAACGTAGGCAGAGAAGGCACTGCAGTCAGACATTACTGATGCTGTGCACACAGAGCCTGCTCCACGCATATTGAGCAATAAGGGGAATGCGCTGAGAAACTGCATTTCTCACCTCAGTCCATATCCATCTATCACTCCTTTAAACACTATCTGAGTCCCCTCGGTTGCTCTCATTCATTATCTGCATTTCTCTTTTCAAATTCTCATTAGAGGTTTTCATTTATTTGTGTTATTTTCATGTCATTCTGATTTTATTTAAAGGAGAAATGTCTCTACTTTGATTTTCTGTATACTGTGTTTTCACTCAATATAGAAAGTGCTAGCTGAGCTCTGACTCAGCACCTAACATTTTTTCATTGTTTCCATTTCCTTTAACATTTCATGTTTTTGATGGGGAGAGTTGACCTTTAATGTTGGCTTTCCTTTTGCTGACCAGTAAAGTGCAGGTCATATGCAAACATGCAGTTGTGAGTAAAAGATTGGCCACCTTTGGATATTAGGCATCACATTCTAATGCACAGTTACTTTATTTGCTGCATTTATATTGATATTGTTATATCTTTTATCACTATAATACTACCAGTTTTTGATTATTTACCCAACTAACCTTATATAACCTAATTATATATATAGGTTATATAATTATATAACCTAATCCTAAGTTTGCAGTTTGCAAAAAATGGATAATGAGTGTAGATGCAAGATATGTGTATCCAATGTAGTGACCAGTGAGTGTATGTTGTATGTATATACAGTGGTAACCCTAGTTATGAGCATCCCTACTAACGAGTATTCCAGGTAACGAGTCGAGATCTCTGAATATTTTTGTTCCAGGTAACGAGTAAAATTCCAAGTAACGAGTAGCGTAAATTTGTTCAAGTATGCCAACCGCTAGGGGCGCTGCGGTCGGAGCATCCCCTAGATGCTACCGTAGAAGAAGAGGTCAGTCAATACCTTTGACCGCTGTCCAGTGAAAGTGCTAGTGAAAGCGACGTTAAGGTAGCAAAAGGTGAACAAGAAAGTTAGATACATTTTACTTTTACTTTTCATATGATAAGTGTAACCATGCCATACACGTATGCCCGTCCTCCTGTCCTCCTTAGCCGCCAGCCTACACGAGCACCATCGGTCTCCCTCTCCTTAGCGGCCAGCCTACATGAGCGCCGTCATCGTCTCGTTTATTTTTTAACCCATATAAACACATTTAGCATATTAAAGTATACTGTATACTGGCCGGCTGACACGGATTAATCAGTTTTACATGTATTCTTATGGGGAAAATGCATCCAGCTAACGAGCAAACCAGCTAACGAGCTCAGCTCCTGCACGGATTAAACTCGTAAGTAGGGTTACCACTGAGTGTATGTATATATATATATATATATATATATATATATATATATATATATATATATACATACAAACAACATACACTCATAATACACAACATTATAACAACATATAAAATTGAGTTTTTTCATTTTTGTGCAATATACACTCACTGGTCATTTCATTGGGTACACATATCTTGTATCTACACTCATTATCCATTTTATCTACTTCACTGACCATATAGGTGCACTTCTGCAACTACAGGCTGTAGTCCATCTGTTTCTCTGTGTACTTTTATAGCCTCCTGTTACTCAATTCTTCAATGATCAGGACCCCAAAGTCTATATTTTTGTGTGGTGGATCATTCTCCACACTGCAGTAACACTGGACCAGACACATCAGGGTGGTTGAAGACACTATGCTCACTCACTGTCCACACTATACCTGTCTTGTTGGCCCACTTTGTAGATGTAAAGTCAGAGACAGTAGATAATCTGTTGCTGCACAGTTTGTTTTGGTTATTGTCTAGTCCTTCACTGGTGCCCACAGGATGCTGTTTTCACTCCAGCAGTGACACTGAGGTGTTTAAAAACATCAGAAGCTCTGCTGTCTCTGAACCACTTGTACCAGTACAATACACACTAACACACCACCACCACATCAGTGTCACTGCAGTACTGATATTGATTCACCTCCCAAATAATACATGCTCTGTGGTGGTCGTCTTGGGTTCCTGACCATTGAAGAACATGATGAAAGGGCGCTGCAAAGTATACAGAAACAGATGGACTACTGTCTGTAAATGTAGAGCTATAATTGCACCTGTAAGATCAGATAAACTGTTAAAATAGAGTGTACATATAAGGTATATCTATACCTAATGAAGTGGTCAGTGAGTTTAAAAATAAACATTGTGCACTAAAATGTGCATCATTAACAAAACGTAATTTTAGTAGAGGTATCAAAACACTTCATGCAAAGCAAGTTTAAAGGACTATATAAAGTTTATAAAGGTTAGATCTATAAAAGAAAAAATAAAGAGGTCCAATTAGTATGAGATGAATTGTTTTCAGTAATGTACCAATAAAGCTGTTTGTGACAAATTCACTAGTTCCATTCTTCTTCTTCTGTATCTGAACTGTACTCTGTTGTTTTCTCTCAGCATCAGTGTGAAATTAACAGCTCTGTGTGTGTGTGTATGTGTCATGACGCAGCAGGCTCTATTGAAAAAGAAAAAAAAAGAAAAACCATTGACACTAAGACAGGCACTCAGCTTTCCGTGTGAAAAATTCATTTGAAAAGCCTCTTTACAGAGACGTAGCTGTTTTGTGTTCATTTTTTTTGTATCACAGATGGTGCTTTGTTTGTATTCTCGTAACACTCAGAGACCTCCAACATTTTTTTTTAATAGATTTACATAGATTTACAGTTAAGCTGTTCTGCATGGTTGGTCAGTTCGTTTACTATGCAGTGTTTAAATATGAGATACTGTAGGTGAAAAGACTCTCTCAAGTGATCATCATTCATGCTGTTTATGGCTTTAATATAATCATCATAATACATAGAAGGAATATGCAAGCACCTGGATATCTACTTGTGCATCTCCAAATATTTTTAAAAAATGGAGAAAAAGTTTTCTTTTTGTTTTAATTTTGAATTTTTGTTTTAATATTGATATTTTTAGAACAGTAATTTACTCAAAATTTGAGATTGGGGATTTCCATACTGATCAACAATAAAACAATATAAGCTTGAAATATCACTTTATGTGTAATAAATATAAAATATAAAATAAGACAGTTTACCTTTTTGAATTAAATGAACAACAAATAACTTTTTCAAAGTATTCTAATTTTTTAATCCGGCACTGTACTGTTGATAAAGTGACTGCAATAAACAGTACACAGTATGTAGTGTAATCTAGAAATATTTTGAATAGACTTACTGCAAGAACTGGCATCATGCCATGTGTGAGACTTTGGCCTCAGCTTTTCAGAAGCTTGTTGTCTACTTTGGCTAGTTTAGCCTCTAACAACTTGGCTTTTTGTAATTACAATGTAGAAAGTAAACAGGCTGTTTAGGTTCTCCTGTTCCTAAAGTACGTGCCAAGATGTTGACGTCTCCCGAAAGCCATTCTAGTGAAATCTACCACACTAACAATTAGCTTATGTTATTTATGTCGCTGCTGTTTTTGTGCTTTCCTCTGCAGCGTAACCCTCCATTAGAAATCAATGACCTTTTTGAGGACATCAAGGATGGGGTGAAACTGCTGGCTCTGCTGGAGGTGCTGTCTGGGCAGAGATTAGTAAGTGCTACTGTGATGCATTATCCCATGTTGTTTCACCAAATCTACAGATTATCCCTCTGAATAACATCCTGATTCTGACAATGTGAACAGAACAGCAATTTAGTATATCTTGAGAGCACTGTCTGCCATTTAAGCCTGTCAGCTTGATTCTCTTCTATACTTGTGGAAAAATGCTTTTAGTTGTGCTCCTGACAAAACTCCATCTGTTCCTCCTCAGCCATGTGAACAAGGTCGGCAGTTGAAGAGAATTCACTGGGTGTCCAACATCGGCACCGCACTCAAGTTTTTAGAAGGCAGGAGGGTAAGTGATCTTTCCTCAGGCCAAAGAAAAAAAAATTATTTTCCTTAACAAGCAGCAAGACTGCTTCTGTCTTAACATCTTAACATCCCAGCAGGTGAAAGAAAATACAGTACAAATACAGGGTCAATTGTTTTTTCACACTATAGAGTGAATGTAGGTTTTTCACGCTCTTAAAATTATTTTGATCTACAGGCATATGCTTAAGTACATGATATTGATTTCTAATTATATTTATATCTAATAATAAATTGTTAATGCACATATGTAGTATATGTCAAAATGTTTGTGGACATCTCTTCTTTTAAAAACATTTAGCTGTTTTAAGTTGAACCCACTGCTGACGCAGACGTGCAAATGCACACACAGCTTGTTTATTGCCTGTAGATCAGTACTGTCAATGGCATAGGACTCTCTGGAGAAGATAAACATGAACCTATTGGAACAATGCCTAAAGCCAAGCGTTGGCTATGGGGTGTATAAGGCCCCCCAGCATTGAACTGTTGTGCAGTGGAACTGTGTTCTCTGGAATGATGGTGCATCCAATACTTTTGATATGAATTGGGGAATTGGGGGTGAGGTGGGGTGGTGATCACCCAGCATTCTTCTCACTGAATGCAATCAAATCCTCACAGCAATGCACCAAAAGCTCATTGACGGTACAGTACAGACAGCTACTCCAAAAATGCAGGATACTCTTTTAATACATTCATTTTAGAAGAAACTGTGAATGAGCAGGCAGCGTGGTTTGAATACACCAAAACCAGTCTATTTACATATGAAATATCATCCTATATCATTCAGTCTACAGCAGATTAACTCCACTCATTTAACATTGAATTGTTTCAATAAATTGTTTCCCTAACTGCTTTTTAATGAGGCACAATACAGAGCAGTCAATTACAACAGAATCATTTTCACATAGCTTAAAGGCACAAAACAAAATCAGTCTGTTTGATTGTAAAAGATAAAGAGAGGCTGGAAAATGTTCATGTAAAAGTATTAAAATAAAGACCCAGTCATAAGAAGATATGATGAAAGTAGGTCATTGTCAGGGTCAGAACATTCGGTGTAAATCCTGTTTCTTACTGTACCCTCTCTCCCGGCATGCCTTCTCTCAGTCTGTGTACAGGGGATCTCCGGTCAGTACATCCTGAGCTGCACCTCACTTTTTGCACATAGTTGTTTGCTCATACTGATAATGGAGAGAAATTCTGTTTCTCTTACATGCGTTTACACTCTGCTTCAGTCTCATCAGTCTGCTGCAGTACATTAAATATGCAAATACAGTCTTTAAGTCTTGAGTATTATATAGCTAGTACTTGACCTCAAAAAGAAAATGTTCAATTTTTTTTTTGTTGTATTTCAAGGAAATTGGAACGTAAACAGACATTTGCCTGTTTTCAGTGAGATATTTTTATGTTTGGTGTATGGCTCAGTGGTGCACATGAAAAAAATGAATGAGCTTTGCTTTTTTGCCTGGCTTGCTTTCACTGGCACTGATGGGCAGTGATGACAGTGGCATTGCTCAGGCTTGTACTTTCCAATGCTCTGGAAAGGGAAACCATTACCTTCAATTTGCTCTTGATTCTGTACATAAAAATTAATAGTGAAACTTCTTTTTTTGCAGATTAAACTAGTCAATATAAATGCCACTGATATTGCTGATGGAAGGCCATCCATAGTATTGGGGTTAATGTGGACCATTATCCTCTATTTTCAGGTAATATGCAAAAAATATATGTAAATATGTATAACTTCTTCATACCTGGATGAATGTCTACTGATGTTTTCCTGACAATTCTTGCAGATTGAGGAGCTGACAAGTAACCTCCCGGCCCTGCAAGCTCTGTCCAACAGCGCATCCTCTGTAGAAAGTATGGCCAGTTCTGAGAATGCTAGTCCACCACTGAAAAGAAAAGTTGTCACTAAGTTCCAGGGTAGTGCGAAGAGAGCCCTGCTCAGATGGGTGCAGTGCACAGCAACCAAGTATGTTGTGCTTTTACCAAACTAAAATAGCTATATCTCTGAAAACTGTTGAAGCATGTAGACTGTAATGTAAACCACCTGTCATTCAAAATGTGTGAGTACAATATGTGTCCAGTAATAAGATTCTACAGACATCTGTGCATAATTACAGTAAAAAAAATACACAAATTCACTCATTAGTTTTCTCATTACCAACAATTTAGGTTATCAGACAGGTTTGCTTTTAACATTCACTACTTTTTAGCTAAATTATTATCATGCCTTCAGTGCAAAATTAAAGAAGTAGTCTTTGAACACTAAACATCTCTTGACTGATTGACCAGGTTTAGGGTAGAGTCACAGGTCTAGGTCTTTTTCGTTTTAAGTCTGCACCTATAAAGTGATGTGATGTGTTGACAGACGCGTGGGCATTGAAGTGAAAGACTTTGGTCCCAGCTGGCGCAGTGGGGTAGCCTTCCATTCTGTCATTTATGCCATTCGTCCAGACCTAGTGGACATGGAGCTTGTGAAGAGAAGAAATAATCGTGAGAACTTGGAGGAAGCCTTCACTGTGGCAGAGAACGAGCTGGGCATTCCACGCCTTCTAGACCCTGAAGGTGCATCTTTATTCCATTACAATATATTTGTCTTAGATTAACAGCATCATTTTTGAAGTTACAGATATAGTGTATGTGACTCTTTGATATGTATATGCAGCTGAAGGAAAATATACACAGACATGGCATTATGACTGAACATCTCAGGCCTCATTAAAAGCAACCACAAATATAGGCCACACTGCTGAAAGAGCATGACATGGATAGAGATAAAGCCTGACATAATTACTGGAGATATCAGTGGCCCTGGGGACAGGCTAAATATACTGTAATTCTTTAGAGACCAAGTTTTTTTCTCACGCCTACTACACTGCATTTTCTGCATAACTGACACAAATTTATTTTTGTATGTCCCCATGTCTTTTTATTCTGTTTTTTATATGTACGCATCTTTATATTGTATGCCAGTCAATCTCTGTCAGTTTATGATTATGTTGTTTTGTTTATCTGTCAAATCACATGCTTTAGAACTAGGGATGTGATAATACAAATGATGTTATTGCAACATACACTACCCCTCAAAAGTTTGGGATCACACATTAAACTGAACATCTGTGACAAACTGGACTTTTATTTCTGTGTGTTTTTGTTTTGATTTGTTGACAAAGTCCACAAATTCTGCTGCATCAGATACTCAAACATTTATGTTAGAAGAGTGAGGTAGGACAGAGTCATGTCCAGTGATGTCTCACACACAATGTGTTAAACTTCTGGTGCAGATTAAACAGCTGTAGTAAAGCTTCTAAACTCACCATCAACAACTTGTGAACTAAACACAGTGACACTGTCCTAACCTCACCTTTCTACCATAGAAGACTGAGCATCTGGAGCAGCAGCATTTGTGGACTTTATTATAGTCTAGAAAAATAAATAAATAAATAAATAATAATAATAATAATAATATGAATAATAATATAATAATAATAGGGCCCTTCTGAAATAATAGTGTAGATTGTCATGGAAAATCCTGGGTGATCCCAAACTTTTCAGCGGTAGTGTAATATTTCACAATATAATGTGTTGGTTTAAATGTAATGCTTTCATATTATATTGTATTATAACATACAGACCAGTGAGTGAATGGCACTATAAGCTTTTGTTTACTGTTTACTTGCGAAGATGCTATAATGGAACTGAAAGGATCAGGAAAACTGCACTATTGTGCAGTCTCATATATTGGACTTCTACGTGGAATGCTCCTTTAATGAACTCTAAGTGGAAATATATTAAATTGAAACACTGCTGTATTTGTGATTGACAAATATAATTTTGAATTTTTGGAATGTTTACATCTCTATTTAAAACCCTTCCCTTTTTGTGTTTCTGCAGATGTGGATGTTGATAAACCTGATGAGAAGTCCATAATGACATATGTGGCTCAGTTCCTTAAGCACTACCCTGACCCCCACCAATCAGAGACAGATGGACAGCAAGAGGAGGTTTGCCTCAGAGTCTCTCACCAAATGTCGCCTCATATCTGCATGCTCACATCGTAGCTAAAATATGGACCTAGTTACCGTTTCTTAATCATTTGCTGTAGTGTCTGTTCACCATGCAGTGCAAACCAATCACAGAAAAGAATCACGGCAAAGAAAGAGCTATTCATTCTATAACCACATGCTTCATAATGACATGCTTCATATGCTCACTTTGTCTCTCTATCACCTGTCTTGTGCATCTGCTTACCTGTCATGTGCATTTGTAGCTACTTCTTCGTTCCATTCCAACTTTTGCCCTCTCTATTCCTACACTGCAGGTAAGTACCAGCATCACCTCATATCTGCATGCTTCCATCTTTAGTGTTTGTGGTGGACTGTCTCTGCATTTTCTCTCTTTTCTTTCTCTCTCTCTTTTTCTCTCTTTCTGCTAACATCTCGATTGTGTTGTGTTTGCATCTCTCTGTGTGCCTTGCTTCCGTGGACAGTATGATCCTCAAGATATTGAGCTTATGCTTGAGGTATGTGTATGCTCTTGAATAGTGTTCATACACAGTGGTTTGCAAATGTGTAAAACATGTCTACTGAAAAGGCAGATTGTCTTTTTGTTCAAATACCATTTTAAACTGCTTTTAGCCTTTTAGTTTGACACTATTGCAGTTAGTGTGTTGTGGCTTTTGATTGTGTTTTAGCTTAACTGAAGTAGAGAAGTCCGTGTGGCGGACCTGAACAAGGACTGAATGTGAGTGTAATTGTGTGTGTCCAGAGGGAAGAACGAAAGGTTTTGCGGGAGTTGAAGGCCTGGCTGGATCAGCTTGAGAGAGATATTCTCCGCTCACAGGGAGCAGAGGGCAACCTCACTGACAAATATCAGGTAACACATCTGAAACAGCAGGCTGCTTGCCACACTCATTTAAGTACTGTTTTGTTGAATACTCTTATGGGATGTGTCCACTTGCAACTTGGCCTTAGCAAATCCTATTCATTCTAATGGATGCATCAGCGGATGCAGATTTAAAATGTAAACATTTAGCCAGTCAGGCGAGGGTTGTCTTCATCATGGATTGCTTTCTCTGTTTTCTCTGAAGCCTGAAGGTAGAGAAGTGTTATTTATGAAACCATGTCAGTTTTATGTCATATTAAAAATTCCTGTTACTGATGAGAAGATTTGGGTGGCGTGTGGGTTGGATTTAATTTGTACGGTTGAAGCGATAAGGGCAAATTTAAATCATACAGTGCTCATACATTATCTGCTGAGAATGAGCAAACCTAACTTTCTAGCTGTATGAGGGAGTTAAAAAATGAGCATGTTAAGAAAAAGTCTACAGTTTTTTTAGCTTTAGTGAAATGCTAAATAAAGCTACGAAATTCCAAATGGTATCAAACTGTTTGCTTTCCCAGATATGTTTGATATGAGTACTGCCTTCATTTGCAAAACTGAATTATCAATGAAATACCAACAGCAGTGAGCCAAAACATGATGATCACAAATGATGCTATTTATGAAATAAGATAAGATAATCCTTTATTAGTCCCACAGTGGGGAAATTAAAAAACAATGGTGAATATAAAACTATTGTTTACACGATTATTTATCTAGAAACAAAGGTGCATGTAAAGGTGTGGAATATATTAGCAAGGCAGTCAGTTCTCATAGTTGATTTTGGAAAAATGGGCAGGCATGAGGACCTTAGTGATTTTGTCAGAGCACATCTGAAACAACAGGGCTTGTGAGGTCCTCAAAACAGTGGTCATCAACATCCAACAGTTTTCCAAATTTCTTGGATCCATATCTGATTGAGGGTTTGAACTGGAGCAAGAACTCCAGTCCAAACTTACAGGGCATAAAGGATTTGCTGCAAACTTGTTGCCAGATACTACAAGGCACGTTCAGAGGTTTTGTAGAGCACATGTCTTTGCTGGTAATTGGTGGCATATTAACCTTATTATCACATTGATCATATTGTTTTGGCCCATCTGTGTATTTCACCTTTGTTTGTATTTTGGCATTGGTATCATAAAATAAGAGTTGTATAAAAGTATGGATAAACAAAGGTTTGGTTTACTGCAATATGTGTAATGTACTGTGTGTTTTACATTGAAAGAAAAAAGCCTGCCATCTACATCACCATGCAATATCCACTGGCTCAGGCATCTGCCAGCCGATCCATCAGAGCTGGGGATCCTGCGCTTTCCTCCTAGCGTGTTGGCTGCCTAGCAATGATGTATCAGCAGCAGTTCAAAAAGAGGCAGTAGCTTGATTTCACATGCATCAGAGAAGGCTGTACCAGTCTTCACCCTCCTAGTGTCAGGGACATTACAAGAGATTGGGATAGTCCTAGCAGATGGGTGGTTTGATTGGCTACCATTACATTGCGGGGAAAATTGGGTTAAAAACATAAACAAAAGCCTGCCATCTATCCAATTAGCATTTACGATACTGTTAGGCTTTGTTTTGTGTCATTCTGGTTAAGAAATTGTGTAGCAATAGTACAAATGTAGAAATCTTCAGCATATTTATTACTTTTGCTTTGATTTGCAGGCTTTTAAGAGCTTTCGTGTGCAGTATGAGATGAGGAAGAAGCAGGTGGAGTCATTGCTGCAGCCTGTGCAGAGGGATGGTAAACTGTCTGTGGATCAGGCCGTGGTGAAACAGGCCTGGGACCATGTGTCTGTCAGGGTATGCACCTCACATCATAAGATCATAGCTCATTATTTTGAAGAGATGCAAATATTCTTTGAACTAGTGCTGGGCGATAAAACGATATCGATTTTTTTCACAATAATTTTTCCCTCGATGACAATTATAAGCCGGGACAATAGAATTCAATAAGCATTAATGTTCGTTTCCATTTCACGTCTAAGCAGCTTGACAGTGAGTTCAGAAGTCTAATACTGCTGCTTGTTAGCTTCTCTTCACCAGCGCCACCAAAATGCACTGTTGTGTTTAAGACAAGCTGTGATTGGGAGACAGCGTAGTGGGGCCCGGGCAAGTGAGCATGAGGTCGCTGTGTGCATGTCTGTTTGTATTGGAAGGAGAAAGAGGGGGGCTCGCTGTGTGTGTGTGTGTGTGTGTGTCAGTGCTAGAATTAGCCTGTTAGCTTGGCTCTATAGCCTGTTGTTATTTTGGAGTGGCTGCGGCCGACAGCAATCATTGTAATTTTCAACAATGAAGTGATCTTTCTCGTCCATTCTTTCAACACGTCCAGCCGGACGCTACAATTTTATGTTCTGGCAATAAACAATTTCATATTTTAAATAGTAACATTTCATGTATTTAGTCTGATGTTTTTAGAAAGATGTTGTTTAAAACTATGACAGTGTTAGAAAATTTAATATCGTGATAATTATTGAGATTCATCAATATAGAAAAATTATTTATTTTTGGCCATATCGGCTTTGAACTTGTAGAAGAGGCATGTGAAGACCTTGAGGGCTCTTTCTCTTCAGGTATTTTTGTGATCTGATGACATAGTCCATGTAACTTCTGAGTGGGTTTGTTGGTTGTTGCTGAGTCAATGAGCTGTAAAGTGTGAAATGGAGCGGATGCCATTTACTCTGAGTTTATTAATGGGAAAGGAAGAGCAGACACAGAGAGGGTTTTGTCTAGAGGAACACAGTGCTCCACTGAACTCATCCTGTCTACCAGCCAACAGCCAGCAATCATCTGGAGTAGGCACTTGTCAACTAGAAGAGGGCTTTTTGGATACTTCACTGTATTAAAAGCAGACTCGTCCTTTTAATCCTATTGATGCTGTTTTTTTGTAGCTCCTTGACTGGCACATCCACCTGGACAAGTCTTTACCAGGTCCACTGGGAGTGATTGGAGCCTGGCTACATCGGGCAGAGCTTGCTCTCAGAGAAGACATCCCTATTCAGCAGGCCCATGAGGAGACAGCCAACATCATCCACAAAAAGCTGGAGCAGCACAAGGTATATTATTTTGGATATGTTGTGAACAAATACTTATTTTATATAATATATAATGCTCATTTTCACTTCTACAGGAGGTACTGACACATTTGGAAGGACACAGACATACATTCCAGCAGATTCATAGAGACAGATCAGTAAACGGTGTCCCAGTCCCAGCTGAACAGCTCCAAGATATGGCAGAAAGGTCAGATATGCTTTTCTGCAGGCTCTAACACCATGAGCTTTAACTTCAGAATGATTCATATACAGTTTGTTAGATCTTAAGGAAATTATTTATGATTCAGAATTATTTTCTATACCGGTAATTAAATAGAATATTGTAAAATAAGTTCAGCGTTGTTCATAATTTAATCTAAAAAGGTAAACTGACATATTTAAGTTTATTACACATTACTTACAAATGTATTACATATTTTATTGTATGCCTTGTAGCTCATGAAAATCCAATATCAATATTCTCAAATTATAAGAATATTTCATTTTGACTTTTTCATATTTGAAAAATTATATTTATTACATTAAATTATAATTTGATATGCTATTTTTTGGAGAGGTTAGTGTAAATTTAACACTAGATAATGACAGTAATATAAACATTTTAATGTTTGTTAACAGACAATACTTTGTCCGAAAAAGCTAATTAATAATAAACCATAAACTTTCCTGAATCATTCAGTATGAAGGTAGCATTTAACTAAAGCATTATTTTCCACAGATTCAACTTTGTGTCCACCTCTTCTCATGTTCACCTAATTAAACTGGAATTCTGGGAAATGAAGTATCGTCTCATGGCATTTCTTATCCTGGCTGAGTCTAAGCTCAAGTCCTGGATCATCAAATATGGCCGGCGGGACTCTGTGGAGCTGCTTCTGCAGAATTATGTTGTGAGTCCACAATATTCCTATTAGTCTAATTAAGAATACCTTCAGCTAACCTGCATAATTACTACATATCTGTTCTTTACAGGCATTCATTGAGGGTCACAAGTTCTTTGAGCAGTATGAGACCACATTTCGGACCCTTAAACAAGCTGCAGATGTCTATATTAAATCTGATAGCTCAGGTAAAGCCCATTCTATCTTCATTTTCCTCTAATACTGGAGTGTTATGCTTTGATTATCAAACTTGGGGTAATTTATAGTGGTGACTTTTCCTTTTGTGCTCTTGATTTGGAAGTAAGCCTATGGTAGACAATACAAAGTCCAAACTATTTGTTTTATGTTATGTAATTTAAAAAAAAAAGCCTGACCTTCTGAAATATTTATAAATATATATTTTATATACTAAACAGCTCTTTAAACTACAACTACTCTTGTCTCTGGCAGTCTGTAAAAATTTGTATATCATAAAAAAGTTTATAGTTATATGTTCAGAAAGGTAAACTGTCATTTATTTTATATCCATTACATGTAAAGTGACTTTTTTTTTGTTTTAACATTGATACTGATTGAGCTGTAATTTACTCAAATTTGAAAATAAATATTCTAATAACTTGAGAACATTTGATTTTCATGAATTATAAGCAATTCTGATCAAACAGTAAAACAAAAAAGACTTGAAATGTCGCTTTATATTGCAATGAATATACGTTTATATTTACCTTTTAAATATAGTTTACCTTTTTTAATTAAATTATGAACATAAATGAACACTTTCAAAATATAAAATTTTTGCAGTAATAAACATAATTCACTGATTCATTCACCTCTTAAGGAGATAGTCATTTGTGTGGACCTAATTTTTCATCTCATATTCTAGGCTGTAAGATCGCCAGGAGAGGTATGTTTAGAAGTATTTAGGCACTTGCTACTAGTCCTTTAGGCACTGTGGTCAGTGTGCACTGTTCCATGATTGACTGTGCCCTAATGTATAATCTCACTACTTAAATGTTTTGATATCCTCTCACTCTGTTTCTCTATATGTCCATCTCACATGCTAACAGCTACTGCCGACTCACTATTATGTAGTTCTAATCCCCTATTGGTGTATATTGATCTGTCATGCTGGGTTGCAGTTTTCTTTGCATGACTCATACTAAAATATTTTCAGCATCTCCGGAGGGGTTTTTTTTTTTTTTTTTTTTACATTTTCTCTCTGTATTTATTCTGTCTTTTACTGTGGGACAAATATTTGCTTGATTGTATTAATGCATTCATGATTTGGTCTGTACTTTCAGCCGAAGAGTGTGAGGGTGTGAATAAGTTTCTGAGTGATGCAACAGCACAGTGGAAGAACCTGTCTGTGGAAGTGCGCAGTGTGCGCAGCATGCTAGAGGAGGTCATCTCCAATTGGGAGAAGTACAGCAGTACGGTGGCCAGCCTGCAGGCCTGGCTGGAAGATGCTGAGCAGATGCTCAACCATTCAGAGAATGACAAGCGTGTAAGTGTAATTGGATCACAGGCTCAGATATATTTTGCACATTCAGTTCTTACATTCTGTTGTGAAGTCACTGTGACTGGTGCTGGATGCAAAAATGCTGATTTCTATTAATGTCAGTGCAGTTACATGAGTACTTTTTATGTTGGTGTCATATTTAAATGGTGTTCTTGAAGGACATTTTGGGGTATTCAACCCAAGTGGGCAAGATCACAAGTCTGACTGTCATAAAAATGTATAAGCAAAGCACTACCACATCTTACTGGGCATTTAAGTACTCACTCTAGGTGGAAAGATCAAAGTATTATTAATGACACCACCTGTCAAACACACGAGCGTACGTCTTCCTTCTGGGAGATGCTATTTCAGGTGACTCAGGCAATTAGGGTAATGAACAGAGACATACATGTTGTTTTACAGTATAGGAGTGTTTATTAGTCTTATAGGTAATGGATTTTGTGTTTAAATTTTTTCCCCCTTTTTATTCTTTTTTTTCTTTTTTACATTTTACAAGGAGGAGAGAGTGCAGTTGTAAAAAAATAATACATATTTCATTGCATTAAAATAATAAGAATCACCTTACGAATTGTGGAAATCAGTGCAATTTGAGCGCCATTTTGTGTTTTTTGCAGGAGTTTTTCCGGAATCTTCCACACTGGATACAGCAACACATGGATATGAATGATGCAGGGAACTTCTTGATTGAAACTTGTGATGAGACTGTGTCTAGAGATCTGAAGCAGCAGCTACTTCTCCTCAATGGCAGATGGAGGGAGCTGTTTGTTAAAGTCAAACATGTAGGTTGTACTATACACTACTCACAAAAATGTAGGGATATTTGGCTTTCGCATGAAATTTCAGGATTAACCTAAAATGCTCTCTAACCTTTACAGGTGAACTTAATGTGACTTTCTCTAAACTTTTGAATGCACATGTCTAACTGCTCAATGTTTCAGCACAACTTACTTTTCTCTAACAAGGAGCTTAATGGCAAAACTCACAACAGGAGTTTGGTCCATGAATCAACTGATAAATGTCCTGCTTCAGTTAGAATTGGTATGTAAATAGTCCTCCTAATCATGCAGTTTACATTTTGACATCATGATACCAAGATGACACCTAACACTTGATCAGGAGTACCTCACCATTGTGAGGCTTCAAACAGGATGTTCTCAGACAGAAGTGACCACTGAGCTTAGAGTGTCACAGACTGTCATCAGCAGGTTACAACAGAGATACAGAGAGACTGGAAGAGTCACAGAAAGGCATAGAAGTAGAGACCCTTTGGCCACATTACTCACTGATGACCGCTTCACTTTAAACAGTGACCTGTGGAACCTGATGATGAATGCCACACAACTCCAGGCACATTTAAGGGAGGTGAGAGGCACCCAAGTGTCATGTCACACCATTCACAACCATTTACATCATCGTGAACATCATGATAGACAATCTGCAAAGGTACCTGACCACACCACCAGGCACAGGCTGCACAGGAGCATTTACACTGGACGAGGGAGTAGTGGACCTCAGTGCTGTTCAGTCATGAAAGTCAATTCATGCTGAGCAGAAATGATGGCCACTAACAATGTTGGAAACGTGAAGGAGAGCGCTATGCATCAGCGACTGTTGTCACCCGACAAGCCTTTGGTGAAATTGGTGTTAGGTGTGTCTAGTCAATGCAGAACTGCCTTACACTTTGTGAATGGTACAGTGACAAGCCCATAGTACTTTAATAACATCATTAATCTAGTCATTGTGCCTCTGCATGAAGAACATAGGCCTGATTTCGTCTTTATGGATGACATTGCTCCAGCTTATCGAGGTTGCATCATTAGCAAACGGCTGTTGGAGACTATGGTACCTCAAATAGAGTGGCCTTCACTTTCTCCAGACCTGAATCCCATAGAAAATCTATGGGATCAGCTGAGTTGCCGTGTAGAGGCTTGTAGCTCTGTACCCCAGAACCTCAATGACCTGAAGGCTGGCCTTCAAAAAGAGTGGGATGCCATGCATCAGTAGACAATAAGTCGACTTGTGAGCAGCATGAGACGTCGTTGTTAAGCTGTAATTGATGCTCAAGGGCACATGACACATTATTGAGACATTGACATGTTTTGTTGGGGTTTACCCACCACTGTTGTTGGCTTTTGTTTCAATAAATTGTTTGAGATGAGGAAATCACTATTCTATATTCTTACTTTGATGCTCTACTTTCATGATATAATATCACTGTAGCATTTTTTATACATTTATCCCAAAAGCCAAATATCCCTAACTTTTTGTGAGTAGTGTATGTAGCTAGTATTTTAAGTAAGTTGTTTTCCTATAAATTCATTTTAGCTCATATAGTGTTTATGTAGTTAAAAAAGATCCTGTAGATAAGATAACTAATACTCTGTCTCTTCACATGCAGTATGCAAGAGCAGATGAAGTGGACAAGCTAAAGAAAGACTATGAGGATGGAATCTTAGCTTTAAAGATATTTATGGACACGTCCAATGAAAGGATGAATACGCCAGTTCAAGTGTCCTTTTTGAACATAAGAACATTTCTTCAAGACATTGAGGTAAAAGTCAAAAATCATCCGAGAGTTGTTCATAGTTTTCTTAAACATTAAGATGTCAAATACAAAATTATTTCATTTCTGCCTTTTGTGAACTTATTATTCACAGGACATCAAACACAAAGTGCCCGCAATGGAGGCGGTGTATAAGACAGCAACACGCAATGCCCAACAACTGACCAAAGACACCCCTCAGGAGGAGATCACGCAGATGCTGGCTGCCATGGCAACCGTCAAAGAGGAGCTCACCAAGGTACCTTTCTCTGTCTGTGTCTAACCTGCTCTGTCACATCAAAGAGATTAGTGTCACTTTTCATTATTTTCATTGTTTATGATTTGAATGGCCTTAATGTGTGTTAGATAAGAGAGAAGGCTTTGCCTTTGCTGAGGGACTCCCAGGCCCTGCTGCCTCCGTTAGAAGAAATGGAGAAGCACATCACTGGGTTCTATCAGTCTCTGGAGAAGGCCAGTCGCATCACCAGTGCACGTGACTCTGAGACTCCGGGAGACTTCAAGCAGAAGTGTCAGGTGACTGAGGTCATTGGTTGAAACAGCTAGTAGTGTGAATAACATGACAAACACAGAGCTGCTGTATCTCTTAGCTTGCATTCAGTTTACAGGCCATGTAGATCAGTTCTGTTTTTCACTCTGATCTGATCTTTCTCTCTTAGCAATTCACATGAATCATGTGTGCAGGTAAAGGGAAACACTGGTAGATTTGTCTATTCTGTGTGTGGGATAGCTCCATTGATGTACACTCATACTATGAAAATAAATCCTCTTTGAGGTCAATTAAGAAATATTAAAATCTGAACAGCCCTAATTATCTATACTCTATAATCTAGCATTAGTATATTATGAAAGAACCCAGAGGATTGCAGTTTATCATGTTAATCACATTATAATGTGTGTGTACTTGTTCAGTCACATACAAAAATAAGAACCCTACATGAATTCTGCTCAAGTGATTTTCCTAACAGGCAAGATGGCCTTGTATTGGATACACATCTGATCAGGAACCACTTTTGAAAGCAACTCGGATCTGTTTTGTGTTCACTTAGCACTGAAGAAATTGTATCTGTCTCAAATTTAGGTTAAAAATAATTTGAGCCACCTCAGCTCGGCTCTATAATGTGAACCTAATCATAGTTACAGTGAAAACAGTGGTATAGAGTTGAGCGTATCAGTAATATATCTTGCAATTGGTTGTTCTCTCCTTCTCACTCACCTCCATCTTTGTATTGTTCTCCCTCTGCCTCTTTCTATCACTCACCACCTCTCTGTCTCCCTCTCCCTATCATTCTCTCTCTTTCTCGCTCTGTGTCTTCCTATTGCTCTCACTCCCTCTGTCCCGCTGTCATATTTATAGGAGCTTGTGACATACCAGCAAAGCTGTAAAAAGTGTCTTACAGTGATTGATAAAAACCACCAGATCATAATGAAGGCCCTGGAGAGCAGTAAAACTTTGAGGCACCTTGACACATCTCTTCTTCAGAAGAGAGTAGCAGAGCTTCAGGCTTCTTCACAAGTGAGGACTTTTTCTTAAGATATACAGAACTGAATGTGGTTAATCAAACAAAAATACCTGAGCTTGTGTGAAGTGTGTTACCATATGGTTTTGCACAATGCAGCAGTTGTATGACTGGTACGTATCTGTATGTATGTGCCTAAAGGCTATGATAAAAGAGACTACTGAATGGAAGAAGCATGTGGAGGCCAACAGCAGCCTGCTGAAACGGTTTGAAGAGTCTCGTGCAGAGCTGGAAAAGGTTCTTAAAATCGCCCGAGGCTCCATGACCGAGAGAGGAAACCCAGAGGACCTGCTCAAAAAGCACACAGTAGGAAGAACCTTACTAATCTATTGTAACATTCTTAAAGTAGGTCAAGATCTAAGTAAAAGCCTCATTGAGCTTACAAAGTTCTTGTGAGTAAACATGTTGGTCATGGTGTGATATTTTTTTTTTTTAACAGGAGTTCTTTGGGCAGCTTGACCAGCGAGTCCTTAATGCATTTCTGAAGGCATGTGATGAGCTGACTGACATTCTACCTCAGCAAGAACAGCAGACTCTACAGGAAACAGTCAGGAAACTGCACAAACAGTGGAAGGTTAGCTGACCACATGCACAAAATCCCAACAATACTTTCCATCATGAGAAAAAAATCATTTATCTGTTTAAATGGTGATACATTTGAAAATTTTGCATAGTGAAAATAAAGGTCTGCATTCTATTTCTCCCTTTGTCAGTATGAACTTGCAGGGGTACTGAAATAAAAATGTGTATTAACTGCGAAATGTGACAGTTTTGCTCATGTTCACCAGTATATATTAAACTTTGTTACCCAAAAACACAAGTGTCTAAAAATGAGCACACTGTCATGAACTTAATGTCAAGCATGCTAATTGGACTTACTAGTCTGATGTTAGCTACTATCAGAAATACTTAACACATATATGACAAACACATGCCGGCATGTCATCCAAACTGTAGAAAAGATGAGCAAATATATATCACATTACCTTTTTGAATTAAACTATGAACACAAATGAACTTTTTAATAATATTCAACTTTTTGGAGATGCACTAGTAAGATACATTAAATTTGGCCAAAGTACATTTTCCTGGACAGAAGGGGGTAGGGTGTTCCTTTCCTGAGATTGACTTGTTATCTGGTATTTAACTCTTGTAGATACTTGAATATAAAAAATATTCTCAAATCACATTCCCAATGGGCAGTTTTAAGTATTTGTAGAATCTTTTCTATGAAATTGGAGACCTATTCTAATGGCTTTTATATTTCGACACAGGATGTCCAGACAGAGATTCCTTATCACCTGCTGAATCTCAAGGTGGAGGTGGAACGCAGTCGTCTGATGGCGTCTCTGCAGGAATGCCAGTCTGAACTAGCCAGAGAGAATCGCAGCCTTCCAGGCATGGGTAGTGAAAGACTGGTTAAAGAACACAGGGTGAGCATCATCTTGGCATCATATGTCCTACAAACCCAGTTGTTTGATTGATTAACATCAATTCAGGATGAGTACTTCATTTCTAAGGGAACTCTGTATTTGTGCAATTTCAGTGTTGAAATTGTTCATTGTCTGTTTTTAGGCCTTTTTCCGAGAGAAGGGTCCTCAGACCTTGTGTGAGAAGAGGTTGCAGCACATGGAGGAGCTCTGTCTGAAGCTGCCAGACAATGAGCAGGCCCACCAAACTCTGGAAAATGCCAGAACTGCCTTTGCTGAGGTTAAAGAGGAGATAGAAAGCACTCATCAGAAACTCATGCAGCACCCTGACAAATGGAAAGAGTTTAACACCAGGTTGGCTTCTGATCAAATCCATATCTACTTGCGTATTGATACAAGAAATAAGTCTTTGCATTACAATTAATATTCAGTATATAGTAAGTATAGAAAATGTTTATACTCTTTTCTGTGCTGTTGCAGATTCTCAGAGCTGTCTGCTTGGTTAACTTCAAAGGAAAGCCAGCTCAGACTTTTGCGAAACCGAGCTGCAGACCCCAGTAAATTTTGCCAGGTCAAATCCACTATAGAGGTGAGAAAAAAGAGAGCAGGATGTGAGAGTGTCGATATATAAGTACAGAAGACCTCTGTAGCTTTTTTTCATTGATTTACAGAGCTTGAGGAATGATGCAGAACTGCAGGAAGGGAACATGGGCTGGCTGAAATCTCGCCTGGCTGTGCTTATAGAGATCTGCACTGAAAGTGATGCTCAAAGGCAGGCAGCTGCCCTCAGCAAACTCTCTACTGATTTCAAGAACTTGCTAACCTCCCTCTCTGAGGTAAGACCTGACAAATGTGATGAGCTGTTGCTATTACAGTGAAGTAGTTCCTCAGGTCTCTTCATAAATGATTGATCAGTTCTGTTAATATTCTGTTTCAGTAAATGAGGCTGAAAATGCACCGATTTTCTGGATGACTACACTAGATAATATTTTATTGACTCTGCGTTGCATATTTGAATGTGTTTATTTCACTGATTCAATAATGTCCTTGTGTGCACAGTCTGAGAAGGTGGTTTTGGCCGTTGGAGACTGTGTTCAATTCCAGGAGGAGGTGAGGAACACGTTGGATGAGTTAATGCAGGCGCAGCAGGAGCTGCAGTCAGAGGTAACAAAAATCCTCAACTCTGAGTCTACAAGAGAAGCCCAGCAATTGCTGCTCATTCACCAGGTACCACCAACTCATATCTGATACGATATGTTAAATCATAATGTTTTTGCCCCTTTATTCTGAAGGTATTTATACATGATGTTGAAAAGTTTGGAATCGTGATTTGAATATTGGAACAACTGAACAGAACCTGTAGGTGATTCCATGATGATTGAGAAAGCTATATAACATGAGTAATTAAGTTGTAATAAAAATTAATTCCCAGATTTCCTTGTATTTGAAAAATGTTGGTCAAATCTTGAGGCAAACCATATAATTTATCAATGTTTTCTTAATCAATTCAATAAATAAATATTACTTTATAAAAGTAAATATTAACATAAGGATTTATTCCAAACTATTGAATGGTAGTATATATTATCATGTTCTTTGTCTCCCATAATATAGCAACAGCTGAAGCGTCTGCGGCTGAAGAGGAAGGACATGCAGCAACAGATCAGCCGAGGCCAGCAGCTCCAGACTGAGGAGGGTCTTGGCGAGAGTTTACAAGAGGATCTGCAGAAACTGGAGACCACCCTGAGCAGGATGGACCAAACAATGGAGACACAAGAGCAGAGTCTGGAGGTCGGTTAAAGCATCATTCCTGTTTTGCGGAGTAATGAGTCTGATCTCATTTTTGGCAATACTACAGCTTTAGGAAATGAAAAATATAAACTGTCATAGCTGCTTTTTTCACTGTACTGGCAGGCGACGCTGGCTGCATGGCAGGAGTTTGATAGCCAGCAGACAGCAGTAGGAGAATTTGTGAACCGAGCACGCTCAGTCACGGAGAGAGAGATGACTTTCAGTAGCCTTGAGAGCCTGAATGCGGAGCTGGAGCAAACAAAGGTGACAGCAGCATTGTGTCCTCCAAAGAAATTTATATTGCTTATAAACATCTTTTGGGAGAAACAAAATAAAAAAAACATACATTTTTCCAACAGGTGTTTTCCACTGAATTATCTATACTCTGTCCAAAAATGCATATTTCTGTACTGTACATACTGTACTAATGAACGTCTGACAGTGATGCACTATTTTGATAGTATGTAGATTTGGATGCAGACATTGTTTTTCTTCATATTTTCATGTGCATTAAATCATACCGGCTATTTTAGGAGCTACTGAAACAGAGTGAGATTGAGGCCAAACAGGTGAACATCCTTCTGAAGAGGGCAGCGGAGATCCAGCTCAGTCCTAAGAATCAGTCTCTGCTCCAGAGTCAAGCTCGCTCCCTCAGTGAACAAATGGACAAAGTTGAGGCTGGCCTAAAGAAGGAGTAACATACCAATTTCTACATCTATAATACTGTAACAGATCAGATTTTCAATGTAGCCCTCCAGTTGGATGTTCTTGATTTTAGAGCTATAATCCAGAAAAATACTATTTTTATTTTTTTTATCAAAAAATATTTACTATCAAAATAAAAGCTGGAACTTTTAGAGGACTAGATTAAAGACCAGTATTATTGTTTTCTTTGTATCTGTAAATGAGTATACATTAAATGAGTAAAATCAGCACAAACAAAATAATCTTTTTGAGGACTGGGTTGAAAATCTCTGTTGAGTTTTCTGTTAATACTCACTGAGAATGAATGAGCAGTGTTTGGAGTCATGGTTTGATTTTACTTTCAGTGTAAAGTCTCTTGATGGGATGAAAACTCAGTGGGACTCGTTTGGGAGTGAGTTTGAGAAATTCTCCCTGTGGATCTCTGAGAAAGAGAAGGAGGTAGAGGCTATGAAAAGCTCTACTGCACCACTGGAACAGCAGATCAGTTCTGTGAAGGTATATATTGTGATTTTAAAAATGTCATAAAGAAAGAATGCATTTTTTCATTTAGACTTTCATATTAAAAAATATACATATGTTTTATTTCCTGATATGAATGATTCTGTTTATTGTGGTTGTCAGGCTGTGATAAGTGAGCTGCAGGAGCAAGCAGAGACCCTATCTCAGTTGGAGGAGAGTGCTCAGACCCTGAGCCAGTTCTTGTCATCAGGCGAGTCTGCCCGAATCAAAGCTCGCCTGACACAGATTGGCAGGTACTGGGAGGAGCTAAGGGAGAGTGTGGACCACCTGAATGGGCAGTTGGAAGAGAGCTCTTCACATCTGCAGAAGTTTAATGCAAACCTTCAACAAGTAGGTTTACATTTTTGTATCTGTTTTCAAGTATTTTCAGTAATATAAATGCAGTAAGGAGGCATCATATACAGTTCCCTCCATAATTATTGGCACCCCTAGATACAATGTGTTAAAAGCCTTAAAATAAATAATTTTTTTATTGCAGAAGAATAATCTCACTCTAAAAAAGTTTAGAAAAAAGCAACCTTCAACTCAAGTGAAAAAAATAAAGAAAAAATCTGGACTAAGAAATAATTATTTCCCATAAAATGACCTGTTCCACAATTATTGGCACCCTTAACAATTTCTTGGAAATAAATGTATTTGAGCCATTTATGTCATTTCTGCTGTAGTTTATAAAGTGGATCAAAATATCTAGGAACCTTTAATTAGTAATTCATCACTTCCTGTTTCCCTGGGGTATAAATATGGCATTACACAAATGCCTGTTTCTCTTACTCACTCTTAAACATGGGAAAGACAAGAGAACACTCTATTCAAGTAAGGCAGATGTGTGTCGACCTTCATAAATCAGGCAATGGCTACAAGAAAATAGCCACTCACCAGTCAGAGCAATCATCAAAAAGGTAAAAACATCTGGAACTGTGACTAACAATCCTGGAAGAGGACACAAGTGTATCTTGCCACCACGCACAGTGAGAAGGATGGTAAGAGAAGTAAAAAGTTCTCCAAAGCTCACTGTAAGAGAATTGAATCAAAATGTAGCATCTTGTCTCCCAAACAACCATCAGATGATATCTACATGCCAACAAACTGTTTGGGAGGCATACACAGATAAAGCCTTTTCTGAGTTATACTCTTAAGCGTAAATAGGTGGAGTTTGCCAAGCGGTACTGGTATTTTAACTGGGACCGTGTGCTTTGGTCAGATGAGACCAAGACCAAGCTTTTTGGCAACAAACACTATAAGCTTAACACCAAGGATGATTCTTGGTTTCTGCAGTGATGTTATGTTTCATTTGGTGCAATGCATTTGAAATGCAAGATAATTAAGGCCTGACTACAAGTTTAATTTGGTTATTTTATACTTTTTCTTTTTTAAGGTACAGTCAGAGATTGACGACAATCAGAAGAAACTGGACACACCTGTCATATCCTGTGTATCCTCATCTGCGACCTACAAAGCTCTCCAGGACCACATGGTACTTGCCCTGACTTTTTTATTTTACAGATTTGAACAGTATTTTGGTGTGTAAACATGTTAAGTACACTTACTTGAACATGCATTTACTTCTGCTGTTGCTGATTATGTTTTGGGTTTTGTTCTTAGGATGTATTCCAGTCCCTGGAGAAGCTGAAGGCCAGCCTGCTGTCTTTGTCTACTGGGGCACGCAGGCTAAGTGAGAGGGAGAAGGCAGAAAAGGCAGTAACAGATCTACAGCTAATCTATGATCAGAGCCTAAAGCAGGCGAAAGACAAGCAGGCACAAATGGAGAGCCTGCTGTCACTCTGGCAAAAGTATGTCAAAATTTACTGTCTTTATTGATCCTCTAGTCCACCTTATTAGACATCAACCATGTTATGAAAGGAATAGACTAAAAATGTATTTTTACCCCAAATGCTGCTGATCAGCCTACACATGTTTAGCTGTTAGTACAAAAAGTGAAGAATTGGCTGATCAACTTTTTAACATTTATAGTGAAAGTGTTTTGTCTCTGTACCTTCAGTATAGCTGGAACTTTTGAGATCTTTTCCCTTGTTGATATTTTTCAGGTATGAAAAAGACTGGTCTTCTTTGCAATCCTGCCTGGAGAGATGTGAATCCATGTCAGCTTCTGCAAACCAGTATCTCATTGTTGACAAAGCAAAACTGGATGGAGAGCTGATGGAACTGAAAGTAAGTCAGAAAATGTTATTTTTAACCTGTAATTGTTCAAAAAATATCATCCAAAAGGTTGGCAATTCATTTAATTTCCATTTACCAGCACCTACACGATGAGCTGCAGTCAATGGAGTCAGTGTATAAGAGACTGCTGACCCAAGCTTCTGCCCTTTACCCCACGGCATCAGATGAGCGAGTGAAGGCACTTACAGAGGATCAAGAACAGCTGAAGAAAAGATGGAACTCACAAAGCACAGCAATACCCCAAAGGTCAGATATCTGTAAAGGCACGCATGTCTCAAAAGCATGTCATCATTTTAGTCTGAGCTTTGTTTTACTGCATTGGAGTATGTGGCACCAATTTGTCTTGTCATCACAGAATTCAGGTGCTTCAGGACCACCTGTCTCATGTAGCAGAGCTTGACCAGGCTCTGCAGAAGTTCTTTAAATGGGGAGAGTATTTTCTCTCATCTCTTCACACATTCTCCCAAGTGAACATTACAGACATGCAGCCAATTGCTGTGGAAGTAAAGGTGTGTCAAGTTATGTTATTTATCATGCAGTCTTTGTTATAGAGTAGAACAGAAGAATTTACATACAAGCAATTATATTTATTATAAAATAATAACTGTGATGGTAGTATTCTCAGTAATCATTTTATGATAACTTCATTGTTGATATTACTTTTTGTTAGTTTTCTTGGTTAATGTGGAATCATATACAGTGCCACATCAAAAAATTTGAATATTATGGAAAAAAAAAATCATAGTTGTTTATAATTTAACTGAAAAAGGTAAACTGTCATATATTTGATATTCATCAGACATAAAGTGATATTTCAAGCCTTTTTTCTATTGATCAGTATGTCTAAGAAACATGTTATTAGAATATTTCATTTTGAGTTTGAGTGAATTACTATTCAAGCAGTTTCAACATAAAACAAAATTGGCTTGAAATTTTCATGTTACTGTAATGAATATAAAATATATGCCAGTTTACCTTTTTCAGTAAATTATGAACATAAATGAACTTTTTCACAATATTCTAATTTTTGGAGATACACTAGTGCATATCAGTACTCTGTTCTTAATTGTGGATATCTGTTTTTTTCCTACCTTTGCACAGGATTTTCATATTAGAATCATTTCATACATATACCTGCAGTGAAATGTATTGTTATTAACTTTTTAAATCTATATTCTTTGGCATTGTTGAATTCAGGCTGAAAATTCACTCTCATTGGCAGGAGAAAGCAGAGTTGCTCCAGAGCCGAAACAGTGAGAGAGAGCATCTCCAGCAGCAGGCAGAGGCCCTATGTACCTCCTGTGAGCCTATGGAGCAGCAGCTTGTGCAGAGCAAACTGGACAACAGTGTGCAGCCCTACCTAGAGGCCCAACAACTGGTAATGCTGCGAGGTGAGAGTGTAGAGAAACTGGAAGCTTTTCTGCAGACACACAACGTGGCTGCAGGTGTCCTGCGGAGCCTCAGACATACAGTGGAGAGTGCTGGTAGCTGGGACAAGAGCCGGGTGGACGAACTGCAGAGAGACCTTGAGACCATTGTTCCTGACATCAGCCGCTTGGAGACACTGGCGATAAGCTTGGACAGCAGCCTATGCAAAGCCCACCTCCACCTGACTGATGGTAAGGAGGCTCGGACCACTTGCCGCTCATTGGCCGACTCTCTGAGTGCTGAGCTGGATAAGGTGAGGACGTTACTTGGTTCTAAACAGAGTGAGGCAGAGGCTCTGGGGGTGCTGTGGAGCTCCTTCAGGCAACGCAAAGAGCAGTTGCTCAAGAGTGTGGAGGATATTGAGGAGAAAGCTGATCAGCAGAGCATCAAAGAGCCCAATCTACTCACATTACAGCAGAGGTACTGTAATATTTATTGTTTTTAAATACAGAATTTTAATGTTGGATTACATAATCAGACTTAAACAATTATGTAATATACTGAATATGTATTAAAGTGACATAAAAATAGAAGAATATTCCAGACTGGTTTTTGGGTAAATTTCATATTTAGGGTTATATACGTTTAAAACTAATTTATTGTATAATTCTGTTTTTTATGAATATACTTTCTTTCATGAAATCTGCATTTTTTGTGTTTAGGCTACGTTGCTTTAATCAGCTGGAGGATGAACTTCAGTCACACCAACATGAAGAACAGTGGCTGAGGGATAAAGGTCAGCAGCTGGCCCAGCGAGATGCAGAGCTAGCAGGAGAGGTGCTAAGGGAGATCAACCTACTTAAGACCACTTGGGACGACACCATAAAACTCATCACAGAAAGGTGGCCTACTCTTTCCTTCCACACTTGTCTTATCATGATGCATATTTCAGTCCACCTTTACAATTAATTTGCTTATCATTCAACAGTAATTTTGTATTTGTCCTACTCTAGGCAGGAGCAGTGCAATGCCATGATAGAGCTCATGAGGGACTACCAAAGTCTGAAATCCTCTGTTAATGGAATTGTGGAGAGCGCAGAGACAGTGGCTGATATTAAACTTGTTTTAAAAGATCAGGAAGACACCAGGAGATCACTGTCTAAGGTAACTGTTTTGCAATGTTGACTTAGGTTGAGAAACAGCTTCCCCGTAATGTAATCCATCCTTGCAAAACATTTCCTCTGTGCTCTGTTGCAATAAAAGTGATAATTTATCTACACTTGTGCAGTGTACAAACAGATTCTGTTCTTGGCTATTTTTTTCTAAAATGTACTCCTTCAAAACATTTTTTTCCAGCATGAAGCAGTTAAAGCTGAGCTGACAAGTAATCAGCTACTACTGGACCAATTTTCTAGTAAAGGAAAGCAGCTGTTGAGTGAACTAAACAGGATTCCAGATTGTCAAACCCAAATGATAAAGACAGAAATGGATGCTGTAGTGGACCAGTGGCTAGATGTGAGTGTAATGTGTGCACTCATGAAAGGCACATATAAAATGATTTGTGGCCTGTGTATGTATAATTTAATCAGTATTTTCCATTCCACTTACAGGTGTCTGAGAGAATCGAAGACAACCTTGAGAATTTAAGAAAGAGTTCTTCCATATGGGAGGATATTTACAGTATCAATGAAGAGATTGAAAGCTGGTCCAATAGCTCTGTAATGGAACTCACAGACAGTCTCAACAACTTCAATGACAGCCAAAAGACTGAAAACCGCCTAGCTGAAATCAAGGCATGTGTAGAAGATTTAAAGTATTTTACTTTATATAACCACTACACTGCTCTTGTCTGATATGGTGTCTTTCTGCCAATGTAGGCTGAGGTGGAACAAAAGGAAGGGAGGTTAGACAATCTTCAAGGCAAAGTGTCAGAATTGAAACAGCTTAGTGGTACCCAAGACATCCCGCCAACACTGCAGGTATTGATCTAATGCAAAACCAAGAAAAGTATTATCATCATGAACTAATGACTGTGTGCAAACATTTAAGCACAACCATCTCTTGCAGGTCATGGAGGCAGACATGAGGAAGAAGATAAACAATGTGCAGGAGCTGTGTAACCAAGCCAAGAGCAACCTGAAAGATTTCTGCACTCAGAAGAAGCAACTGGAGAACTTCCTCTCTCAGATGACTGAATGGCTGAAGAAGGTAGAGGGATCCTTACTGGATTCACAATGTGGATCACCACCAGAGGAGATCTGCAGAGTCAAGGTACAGAACATATCTAAAGTTGCTTATTTTATGCCCCCTATGGGTGGTTTCAGCAAGTCAGCATTATTTATTTCAGATTAGTCTTTCAAATTTAGTTCTATAAGGGACGGCTTTGATTGATGTATAGAATTTGTATGTAAACAAAACATAGCCAGATATCCATAAGACTCATCCATGGTTATGGATTGCATGTGTTGTGATGTACTGTATTGTTTGGGGTTTTGTTTGGGGAATGTGGTTTGGAGAGACAGCTGTATTTACAACACATTACATTTGACTGAAAAGATGCTGAAACCATCACCAGAAGGGTGTGTTTGCCGCTGTTTTTTATGTAGATATAAATCCTGAAACTCAAGATGATCTGGAATAAAGAGTCATGGTTGACTTCCCAACCATGTATATTTCTGTGTGTTTTGCAGGATATCCAGAAAGAGCTGCAGAATCAGCAAGCGAGCATAGACTCAGCACGAGAGAGTCTGAACACACTTTGCAGGAAGTACCCCTCAGAAGAACTGACTGGCCTCGGCACTGCTTTAACTGACCTCATCAAGAAATATGAAACTGTCAATCAACTTTGTGCTAAAAGACTGGGGTCAATGCAGCACGGCCTACAGCAGTTATTTAGTGGTGAGAGTTAATGTTCTTTGACTGAAATGGGTAGCTTACTTTCTTTTTATATATACATTACAGTGGAAGTATCTTTGTTCATATGTCCTTCCTTTTATCTTCCTGTTTTTAAGATCTTGCAAAGCAGTTTCACACGTGGCTCTCTGGACAGAAGGAAATAGTTAGAGAATGCTGTGACCATTCTGGGGACACCAGCGTTGTTGAACGCAAGTTGCAGAAGCTGAAGGTACTATTCAGTCAAAGCTTACAGTACAACATTCCATATTATAAGAGTGAGCAATACAAAACATGACAAAGACAAAAACAGTGTCATTGTAGTCAGCTACCAGGTGATCAAATGATGAGTTCATGAACATTTGAGGAAGAATTGATGGTGCCTAATAGAGAGGTGTCTTGTGTCCTTCAGGGGGCTCTGGAGCGAGTTGAGGATGGAGAAAGTCGCCTGATGGAGGTGTGTCAAGAGGGAGAGAAGCTCCTACTTCATCTACCAAAAGCCACGGCTGGACAGGTCCAACAGGGTCTCTCGTCCATCCAGCAGGACTGGGATAATTATGTAGAGCACTGTAGACTGAACCAGCAGAGTCTGGAGGAGAGCTCTACTCTGCTCAGTTGGTGAGGATGAATGGCTGCATGACAACAGGGATAAATGAATCATGTAGATAATTAATGGATAATGCTTCACTTTTGCCTAGACACTGTTCATTGATGTTTGGTATCCAAACTATGAGGATAATGTGACTAACAAGCAATGGAAGCAGATATTCTACTACAGTATCATGCAGAATACCATTAACCACATCTTGGTTGTTAAGTCAACTTAAACAGAAATATAGATACAAGATATGCTTTCTGACACCGTATGATACTGTTACCTTCAACAATGGGCAAAAGTACATGTTTTAGATGATTGACAATGTTTAGGGTAGAAGTGCAAGTTGAACTTCTCCACACCTTTGCCTTATGACTTCCCAGGTTAGAATGCATGCCTTTTCTTTTTTGTTCAGCTTTGAGAACCATCTGCAGAGACTGAGCCGCTGGCTGGAGCGCATGGAAGTGAGACTGAGCACAGAAGTTCCAGAAGGCAAACACGGTGACCAAGAGAAAGCAGCACTGGACCGTGTAGAGGAGTTCTATCAGGAAGCTCTAAAAGAGAGGTCAGACACTATTACCGTGAATGGATAGCTGTTAGCTGCTTATATAATATGGGCACTGGTTAGATAAGAAAGGTAAAAACATGCAGAAATATATAGTTGCTGAACAACTGCTCTAGTCTGTTGATGATATTGAACTAATCTCCTGCAGGGACTCCTTTGAGAATCTGTGCCAGGAGGCTCAGGCTTTGAGTGAGGGAGGTCATGGCAGTGGATCAGAGCTCCGGGTTTGTACACAGTTGCAGATGCAGCAACAGAGTCTGCTGAAGGCAGTGAGGGAGCGTCTTCGTAGCTGCCAGCAGAGCCTACAGGAGCAACAGGCATTTGAGGAAACAATGCAGAGCACCTGGGCCTGGCTCAACAACATACAGGAACGACTCACTGTGTTCAACAGCACCACAGGAAACAAAGAGACTTTGGAGAAAAGGCTGGGGCTGGTACAGGTAAGTCAGGGTAGAGTTTTGTTTCTAAACTGGTTTTCTGAAACAACAGTGGGGTATCTCACTATAGGAAATGCCCTCTACATGACCAACCCCAGAAGCATCATTTGGACAAAGTCCAAAATTGTAAGTAACTGTGCAGTGATGCCAAAACAATAGAACCTAATAAATGTGTGCAGCAAAGCTGATTTGGCCATAGCACAAATGTCTTGTACTGAAATGCTCCTAAAGAGAGCCCACAGTGCATCCTTGCCTCAGGTGGAGTGTGCCCTGAGGCCTTTAATAGGCTGGAGGGTGCTGGGTCACTTTGAATTGCTCTTTTCCTTTAGGAGGGAAGATACTTCTGCCTCCAGTATCAGAACAGAGCCCTCTTCAGCTATTTAAGCTGTGAGCTCACCTAACTATGGGAGGCCCATGGCAAACTGAAGCCTATATCCCTTAGGATGGTTGAAGCAGCGAGGTGGTCCATCTGTCTAACTGTGAGAGGCCGGCATCCTGGGTTGATAAGAGCAAGGATCGGTTTATTCATTTTGAAATGAATGAAAGCTCTTGCTTGGCTGGCCTAAAGAAGCTTTTATTGTGCATAGTTGCGGTTGCAGCTGCAAGACACACTTGCCACTTTTTCTTTCGATGTCAAACTTGAGTGGTGGAGGAGTGTGTTAGAACCTGAACAGGGTTTAAACTATGACATTGAAGATGGACATAACACAGTGATGAATGCTCCTCCTCACTTTTCCAAGGAGGAGATGTGTTGAGACAGAGGAGCTTGGCGAGAAGTCTCAGGAGGCTGGGTGAGCTCTTCCTGCACTGGGACATGCCCATTAGAATCCTTCTCTGCTTGAATTGTGGGAGTTCAACGTGCTGATGTTTGTGTAGCATTCGCCATTTTGCCCCCATGAGCTTGTGGTCTGAGTTTCCTGGAATAAACAGCTACATGAACCAGGTCCTGAGGCTTATTAACTCTCTTGTGTCTTCAGCTGGGCTTTCTTGCACAGCTTTTGATAATGTGGCATTTGCAAATGTTATAGAACTTGTATATATTATAATGTAAAATTGTTTTGACTTCAAAACATAATTTGACCAATCATGTTCAAACTTTTGCATCACTTTCACCAAGGTAAATAAACTAATTCTGACTCTGTATATAAATTGGATGTTGCAGGATATCCTGTTAATGAAGGGAGAAGGAGAAGTCAAGTTGAATATGACAGTAGGAAAAGGAGAGCAGGTTGTGAAGAACTGCAGTAAAGATAAACAGAAGGCCATCCGCTCTCAACTCCAGAGTCTGAAAGATTCCTGGGCCAACATGCTCATGACTGCTATGAGCTGTCACAGGTGGGGTTTGTACTGTCATTGTAAGGGTATTAATGTCATTCATATGAATTTATGCATGCAGTCTGACACATGAATATGTATTATGGAATGTTGATATATAAGTATTGCTAACTGAAAATAAATAATGCGTACCCCATGTCTGTGTGCATACTCAGTCGTCTGGAGTGGACTGTGACTCAGTGGAGCAGCTATCAGGAGGGGAAAGCCCAACTGCTGCAGTGGATGGAGACAGTAGAACAGGAGGTTGGGGTGGCTCTGCCTCAGCAGCCTGGTCTGAAGGAGAAAGCTTCTCTGTTGGACCGTCTGCGAGCGATACTGGCTGATGTGGAAGGTCATTCAGCAGCACTCAGTCGCCTGAAGGAAAAAGCTGCAGAGCTTTATGAGAAGACTGGAGATCAGACCTTTGCTGAAGAGTCTAGAGCAGAACTCAGCACTCAGTTCTCTGACATCACGACAGTCATCAAAGTAAAGATGATGGGTTTCCTGTCTATACAAGCTTTAATTTATCTCCTTAATCTGCAGTCATAACAATTATTTATTATGTTTATTACTTGTGATAAAGCTTTCCACTTACTACTATTATAGTTTTTCAGTTACTATTAGTATAATGAGTTATGTGATAATGAGTGTGAGGAGTGGGCCACACTGGGCCTACAAGTTTAAAGCATTATTCTCATTATACATTTTCTTAATCATGGTGTTGGTATTATTCAAAAATTTATTATTAGTATTATTTTATTATTATTATTATTATTATTATTATTATTAATTAAGCAGTGTTGATGGATCTCAATGTTGTGTCTTGATGTTGTTCTGTAGAGTAAGGTGCAGCAGATGGAGGAGATAGTGAAGGAACATGAGCAGTATGTCGAGGCTGTGCGAGACCTCAATGACTGGCTGACCTCTGCTAAAGAGGAGCTCCAGCGCTGGTCTGACATGTCTGGAGATGCTGCCTCTGTTCAGAGGAAACTTTGTAAAGTGCGAGTAAGGATATCCAAATGTAAAATAATTTTCATTGAATTCCCTTTGGACATGAAAGGCAGCTGTACAAACATGCAATTTGATGTATTGTATGAATTTTTTGTAACAAATGGACCACTACTGACTTAAAATTACGATTTAACACAGATTACGTATTAAGCATATTTTCTGCTTCAAAAAAGTGGTAAATTTGTACATGGTAACAGCTACATCATCCCCAGATCACTTTGAGATTTAGTTTACCTGTTCTTAGATACACAAATATAAAGATATTAATATTAGTAGAAGAAGTCAGAACCAAAAAAGAACCTGGAGTGCATTGAGCAACACTCTCTTACTATTGGAAACAAAATTTCGTCTTGCCCTGACAGGAGCTTCTGGACTCCAGGAAAAAGGGCAAGGAAAGACTGGCACGGGTGCAGCGCTGTGGGGCATCTGCACGGGACCACACTTCCACTGTGGGCTGCGAGGCTTTAGAGAGAGAAGAGGCTGCCCTATTGTCTGCCTGGGAACAGTGGGAGCGTGGGGCCAAGCATGTGCACTCAGGGCTGGAGGCCACGCTAACTCAGATGGCTAGCTCAGAGCAGGAGTTCAGCAGTTTGGCAGCACAGCTGGAGCAGGACCTGCAAGACTTCAGTAGCCGCCTAAATGATTGGCGTAACACACTGCAGCAGGTGGAGGCCATGAACACAAGCGAGGAGGCTGTACAGGGCTGGCAGATTGCCAAGGTAATGTGTACAGTACAGAATACGTAATGAAAGACATGAGGGTTTTATTATTTTACTACCTGATATGTTTATCAATTGGCAATTGCAAAACATGATTTTTGGTTCTCAGAGATCATAATTTCTGATACCTAGGACAACAAGTGGTTGCTGTTTCTTAACTTCAAATAAAACAGCCTCTTGAATAATTCAGATATGATGCAAATGTATAGGGGAAGTTACAGTCAATTATTTTAAGTCTGATTTTCTTTTACTTCTCTTAATCATTAACTATTTTCATATTTTTACTATTATAATCATGGTACCGGGGGTGTCTTTTGGGGTTTAAGCCCATGAAGCTTTTGTTCAGTATGCATCAGTGAATTTCTAATAAAAGTCATTTATGTAACATACTGTTAAAAAATTATTAACAAAGCTCATATGGGCTAAATATTCAAATATTTACTTTGAATATATATTTACAATTGCTCATTGACATGTCTAACTAAAAATATCATTTTATATTAGGACACCCTGGAAGCATTACTCAATGTGGAGCCCATGTCAGAAAGTCTGAAGTCGCAGCTCAATGACCTGTGCCGTTTCTCCAGAGATCTGGGAACACAGTCTGAGAGAGTGTCTACCCTCATCAAAGAATATAACAGGTGAGTACAAGCAACCTTTATGAAGATTTAGCGTGGTACTTGACTGGTGTTAAGCTGAGCTTATTTGTTGTACATCTACAGGGCTTAATGTCATATGGTTCTTGGGCCTGTTAAGGTAAAGATGTATGTTGACTGGCATTGTTATAACTGGCTCCTTTCTATTACAGTCTCAGTCTGCAGGCCTCTCGGGAATGCCAGGGAAAAGAGAAGCTGCTGGAGCAGAAGTTTCGTGCAGCTTTTCGAGACTTTCAGCAATGGCTGGTTAACGCTAAAATTAATACCGCCAAATGTTTTGATATCCCTCAAAACCTGAGTGAAGCTTCATCTAGCCTCCATAAGATCCAGGTATCATCAATGAAACGTTCATACTTAAAAGTCTTTGTCTCAATTGTATACAAATGATGATTAGGGATAGGAACCCCTGCAGATACAACAAAATGATCCAGTATAATCATAGTACATGAACCTCAATATATCTCTTGCAATATTTAATAATGTGTGATTGCAATATGACATGTCAATATATTGGAATTTATTACTTTTAACTTCTAATTTTATTCCTCCAAAACATTTTAGAATTTTAAGAACAATTTTAGAAGATGCTATTATTTGTGAAGTGGCCTGTGAGTGGGTCAAGCTTGCAACCCACCTCTAATAACTCTAATTACTAATAAATAAATGTTTCTTTATTGTTTATAGAAATTGTTTATTAACTGCATTTTACTCTGACAATGGATGTAACGCATATTAGAATTATCCTAAATATTCTATTAAATGTATATATTTTTTCACCAGCCCCTAGTAGTGGTTATGAATGACAATGACAGTGTATTACAGCTGGTATATAATTCTGTTAAGACTTAACTGTGTTAACTTTTAACTTTGTTGCTGTGATGTGAAGGAGTTCCTGAGTGACAGAGAGCAGGGGCATGGGAAGCTGAATGCGGTGGCAGTGAGTGGAGACCTGTTAATCAGCATTGCCGCTAAAGACCGAGTGGAGGCGGTTCGAGCTAAAGTGGGCAGTGCCAGAGAGGACTGGAAGACTCTTATGACTAATCTGCACCAGAGAGAGACTGCTTTACAAGTATGGATCCTCAGTGTTCTTCTCAACTAACAATCCTATTTCAAACATGAATCATGTATTGGTCATGCATTGATGTTAAGAAAACATTTGTAATTTTGCAAAGGAGGTAGATCATTGTGATTATCCATCAATAAATACCATGATTTGGCAGAACCTGCAGGCTCAAATGAGGGACTTTGAGGCCAGTGTGGAACCACTGCAGGACTGGTTGAATGAGACGGAGGCAGCAGTGCAGGAAAGCAGCAGTCGTCTGCATGATCTCCCAGCTAAGAAACATGAACTGCAGAGGCTTCAGGTATGGCTTAGTAAGAGGTTGTCATGCCCATTCACAAGCATCATCAAAGCCACATATATGTCACTGCTGGGTGCAGTCACTGCTCTGTTGAATTTATTAATTTTTTTCTCATTATCATTTTCTTTGTATGTTTTGTTTTGAAAACATTAAAAAATATATTTTCTCCACCTTCAGCACACAAATCAATAAAATGTACAATCTCGACCACAAATAAAAATATATTTTGGTGAGTGACAATCTTACATCTAGTCAAAATAACAAGTGAAAATACTTCTCCTGACTTCTCTTGCCAGGATATTTTTGCAGGACACCATCTTTGCATCATTGTGGTCAACCCATACATACTTGTCAAACCATTTTAAGTTTTTGTAAAGCCACTCATTTAATTGTTCTCCTTGTTTTTGTATGTTTTAATACTCAAATTTCAAATTATTTTTTGCCCATCACACGTGTCATCACACAGCTCATGTTGCACTGTTATCCTTTGGTTTATGTTATGTTGGATTTGTAATGACTGATTGTGATAAATATGCTGTAACAATAATAGTAATAAGGGTAATCTGATAATCATGCCTAATGCAATTCACGTATGCATGTCCATAGTACATAGATGCCACATTATGTATCTTCAACCAGATCTGCTTTAGCATAATACCTTAATCTGCACTGCTGCAAGCTATATGTCTTTCTGCTGCAATGTGCCTGTAACATTAACCACATCATTCTCTTTAACCTGCCTCCATGCAGCCATGTTAACCCTTCAGTCTTACTAATGAAGGTCAAAAGCACTTGTGTTGTGTCCTAAGCTGCATGCTTGTGCTAATGTGCCTGTGCGTTTACAGTCAGTGCTTGAAGAGTTGGCCTCTCAGGAGGTTCAGCTGAGCAGGCTGAGAGAAAAGGCCCAGCAGCTGTGGGACGGACACACGGCCGGAAAGGGCTTTGTGCACCGCGTCTCGCAGCTCTCCGCTCACTACCTAGCTTTAAGCAACCTGACCAAGGTAACGTCAGCCTGCCTACTGCCAACCTACTGCTACCTGGAAGGCTAAACTATTTTATTGTTGCATAAATAGGTCTCAAACTGACATTTCATAGAAATTCATAAGTGACACAATCAATAAATGACATAATTTATATACAGATGTACTTAAAGGTATAACTGTGGTGGTTGTTCTGTTGGTTAAAACAATGTGACATTAAAGCCTCTTTTTCTCACACAGTTTGTTTGTGCATGAGTATGCTAATGTAAGTCTGGATTTGTTGCAGGCCTAACCACTAATTAACCAATATAGCTTATAATTATTAACTATTATGATCAAATTGGAAGTGGAATGATGCTGCAGTGCTCTTTTTTTAACAGTTTTAACATTTCAGTTAAGATATTATCCAGCAAATGATTTACTACCAAGCAAAACGTAATTGCTACACGCAAAATCCAACACCATGTGATTCAGTTCATACAAGCCAAGAATCAGGTATGATTTTTCCTGTAATTTTGTCTACCTGTCTGACAGGAAAAAGCCTCCAGAATTGAGCGTATTGTGTCAGAGCACCAGCTTTTCTCCCACGGTCTGAAGGAGCTGCAAAATTGGGTGGCAGATACAAGTCACATGCTGCAGACGTACTGCACTCCAACAGCAGATAAGAATGTTCTAGACAGCAGGATGATCAAACTTGAGGTATTCCAATGGGAATATCTTTGTGTGATTTCCACTCCTGGTTTGCTCATGCCAAGATTCTGCTGACTACTTTGGTGTTGTCTTAGGCCCTCCTTACAGCACGGCAGGAGAAGGAGATCCAGCTGAAGATGCTGGTCACTAGAGGTGAATCCGTTCAGAGGAACACATCTGCTGAGGGAGGTCCCCTGGTCCGCAAACAGATCCAGGATTTGAAGGACTCCTGGGATGCCTTGCTCTCTGCATCAATTCAATGCAAGAGGTTAGTGTGCTGCTATCATACTTATTAGCCTTTACAACATGATAGGAGCAACTCTTAATACTTTAGAGCTTAAGTGTGTGATTGTGTGTCTGTGCTACTGTATTGAAATACTTTCCATTTGTGATCTCACAGCCAGCTGGAGGGAGCTCTCTCACAATGGACCAGTTATCAGGAGGATGTGCGTCAGTTTGTGAGCTGGATTGAGCGAGTGGAAGAGAGTCTCAGCTCCACAGATAAGCAGTGCTCTGAAATGAGAGATAAAACTGCCAATCTGGGCAAAGCCAAGGTAGTCATTCTGACAGTCTGGCGTTAGCAATATCAGAATAATTCACAGTCATAATAGGCAGTATGTGTGCACCATAATTAACACGATATATCCATGCCTGACCTGCAGCAGTTATTACTGGTATTTGTATTCAAACATACAATCTGACTGTTTTTTAATGGAATCCTGTGCATTCTGGCAGCTATTTTCACTGTACCAATGTCTGACTATTTCAGTTGCTATGTGAAGAAGTGCTGAGTCATAGCTCTGTTCTCGACACCATCTCCATGAAAGGTTCCAACATGGCTGAGCACTATGTTACTCAGCTGGAGATTCAAGACTTGCAGGAACGATACAACAATGTTAAAGAGAGGGCCCAGGTACAACTACAATCCCAAATAATGATCTGTTCATCACAGCGTGTTATCATATTCAGCAATTTTGATTTTTTTTCTTAGCTGGCAGTGGGAAAGGCAGAAGAGCTTGTGCTGGCCCATCAAGAGTACCAGCACTGTTTGCATGAATTTAAGGACTGGCTAGAGCAACAACAGGAGAAACTCAGCTGTTACACACAGCTGGAGGGAGATGTTGACACCCTAGAGGAAACTCTACAAAAACTGCAGGTCAGAAGACAAAGCGCTCTAGCTCAGTTAATTTGCTTTACTACATACATGTTGATATTCAGGCTCAGATGTTTGAGCTCGTAATGCACATGAAATGAACATCCAATTTACAACGGCTCTGCACAAGACTGAAAACTAACCAGTATACTAACTGTTCACACATGTAAGGCCCAGGGTTAAAAAGGAGCAGTGAAACTGGAGCTGTTAATAAACTCTGTAAAATAATCTCCTGTATTTGACATACTGTACTGTATTTGCAGGAGCTGCAGGTTAACTGCACAGAGGGACAGGCTCTGCTCAACACGCTGTTGGTAAGTCGTGAGCAGGTTATCCCATGGGGAATACCCCAGTTGGAGGATCGCTCACTGGAGACGGTGCAGCAGGAGTGGGGCTCTTACCAAACCCGGCTTGGTGAGACCAGATCTCAGTTGAACAGTGCGCTAGCAAAGCTTCGGCAGATAGAACAGAAGTTTCAGCGCCTTGATAACTGGCTGAAGGGAATGGAGAGTAAAGGTCAGCTACGCAGCAGCAGGCGCTCTGATAGAGCCACCAAGGAAGCCCAGCTGGAGCTACTAAAGGTTTGTAAGAGGCATTGAAGCTTGTGTCTTTCACAAATCCTTGGATGTTGTTGTTGGTTTAGAAGACAATCTCTTTTACTGTACAAAAGCCTCAAACACAAAAAGTGTTTGTCTTGGCTGTAAACACAATTTTAACTGTAAAAATTATGCACAAATAAACATAAGTACTGTAAAAGGAAACAAATGTATATTTTGGTTCCTTGCTTCTTTATACACCCAATCAATTGCATGGCTTTAGCTACCAGATGTTAACTGCAAATATTAGCTTTAACTCAGAACTAATTTTCTATTTCAGTGTTTTTGTTCTCTAAATTTTTTCAGATTTTCAAATTGAATGTTCAGCTGACATTAAAAATCCCTAAAATATCTTTTAGCCCAGTCTAAAAAGTGTTTGTTTTAAAATTAAAAATTGTTTTAAATTATTTCTGTTATTGTGTTATCATCATGTTTGCTCACCCATTGTAGAAAAAAATCAGGTGTTTTCAGATGGTGTAAAAACATTAAAAAGCAAACAAAACGTGCCCAGTGCGTACATTTTGCCCATGAAGTTAGTGTTTAGTCAGTGTTTGTTGTGTTACTCAGGGATGGCATGAGGAGGTGCTGGTTTATCAGGAGGAGATAGAGGGATTGAGTGCTCTGGCCCAGCAGGTTCTGGAGGAGACCCACATCAGTAGTCGAGTCAGCACAAGGGCTACACAGCTTACCTCACGCTACCATGCCCTGTTACTGCACCTCCTGGTATGTTTGGTTTACTGACACATACGCATGAGTGCATGCATGTAATAGGGGTTGCGTACATTAGTGAACCGCTCATGTATTTTTAGTCCACTGAAGCTATGGTAAATGAATAAAGCCGTGTTATTGATATAGTTTTTCTGTTTCAGTGTTCACCTTAGATTTTTGTGTGTTTCAGCCGAAACTAAATGCAATGTAATACTCACAGCCCAAAATGCAGCATCCACTGCCCACTCTCCCACATTTGCCTGGTGCTGAAATACTAAGATATTCCACATATACTTTTCACTGACACTTGGAACATTTTTTTTTAAATCATTTTTGGTAAAGACAACTAGTGAAATACGTTATTTGGATAACAATTTGAAAAAATAATACAATCAATAAAAATAATATTGTGAAAAAGTTCATTGTTGTTCATTATTTAATTCAAAAAGTTAATGTCATATTTTATATTCATTACATGTGAAGCAACATTTCAAGCCTTTTTGTTTTAATGTCAGTATGGTTTATAGCTCATGGAAATCAGAAATCCAAAATTTCAGATTATTAGAACATATGCAGTTTAAATAAAAAAAACTTGAATATGTAACTTTATGTGAAATTAATATAAAATATATGGCAGTTTACCTTTCTGAATTAAATTATGAACACAAATGAAATTTTGGAGATGCACAAGTAGTCACACAACCCCCTAGCATATAGTACACACAGTCTCAATGCATCTGATTCTAACATTTTAATTATGTTACAGGAGACAATCAAACAGCTGAAGGAGGAAATAGCTGGTATTGAAGAAGCACAAAGCGTCTTCAGCACATTCTCTGACTGGCTGAGCACTGCACAGAAGAACTTCAGCAGTGTGGCTGTCAGTATAGATGTTGTTGATCGTGTTGCCATGGAGAGGAAAATGAAACAGCTAGAGGTACAGAATGACTTTTATCATGCCCTCCAGCACTACCCCCTGTATCTATAAAAGCTTTGCCAATTTGCTCTTCACCCTTGAGTTTTCCAACAGCTTTCCAGCTATATATGATTATTTCTATCTCTTCTCCTTCTATTCTGGTAACTCAGGCTCTGCAGGGGGATATGGAGCTGGGTCACACTTTTCTGAAGACCATGCGAGAGAAGACAGAACGGGCCATGACATTTCTGGAGGAGTCAGAAGCAGAGCAACTGAAAGAAGAGGTCAACACTCGTCTCTCTCAGCTAGAGGAGCTAATGGGAGCACTGCGGACTGAGCTCAGCGCTCAAGAGAAGTGCATCCAGCTTTCTAAAGACTTTTTAGACAAGTATAAGGCTCAAAGCCAGTGGCTTATGGAGACTAAATCTCTCCTGGCCTCTCCTGTGGAACTTAAAGCTGAACTCTACCAAAAAAAGGCCCAGCTAGCCAAATACAAGGTGAGTCACATAGAGTAAGAATTTATATATATATATAACATTTATTAAGAGCACATCAATTTTATTCACTTTAATTATATTATATCATACACCTAACCAGCTAATTATCATATCTTCAGTTGAGTTGAGTCTTAAGAGAGTGAAATCACTGGACTGGGAATTCATGCATGTGCTTTATTGATGAGCAAATTAATTCTGATATTTTTGTCTCCACAGACAATCCAGCAAAATATTCCGTCTCATGAGCAAATTGTGAAGTCTGTCATTGAGAAAGGAGAAGCTCTGCTTGAAACTGTGCATGACCCCACTATCAATGAGAACATGACCAAGCTGCAAACTGATTACCAAGATCTATGCAATGCTGCCAAGGTACTCCCCTGAGCACCATCTTTACATTTTCAAGAATGTTGTCATATATGAAAAAAGTATCACTGTGTATTCCTTGTGCATCTGTACAAAGATTGAGATATTAAACCCATAAAGTCATGCAGTGACATGATGTGTGACAGCCAGTAATACTCACACAAGGCTTCCTCTTTCCTTGTTTAGCAGTGGTATACATCACAGTCTTCTCATTTCCCTGCATGATGGCTTGTGCTTAGATTATGCAAAAATGCTGGTTTCTCTATGCCCAGTCAAAGGGTTCACATGTTAAAATATTTTTCTACCACGGAAATTAGTTTATTATTCCTGGCTGTGAGGGTTATGTGAGCAAGCTTACTAATGCCATTGAAACTTTTGTTCAGAAGTGTGTTTTAGATGTTGCCCTTCCTAAGAAACATGACAAGTTTTGGCTTATAATTTATATTCTATATTACCTAACGCTCTAGTCATTTTAGAAGTTGTACCAATATAAAGGATCAGTGTTGATCAAAATGATGGTTATTTAACTTTTGCCTACTGCACTAACTGTGCAAAGTTTTTTTGTCAGTTTGCTTTTCAAGCAAAGCTGAGCATATATGAGCTTTAAAGATCTACACCCTAAAGACTCATGGCAGACACATTAACTCTGCTGCATCGTGCATCAAGCAGTCATTCATGGTATTTATTATTTGTTAGCTGTATCACCGCGTCAAGTTATTATTGTACTTTGTTGCTATCTCATCCTATTGTATAAAATATTTACTATGCTGTAGTCACAGTTACAATTCATAGCTAGAATTCATATTCTGACTTAAGTGAGATATTACAATGTGCAGTTGTATTGCTTGCAGGCCCAAGTACAGAAGTTGGTGGAGGGGGTGAAAGAGCATGAGAACTATAACGGTGAACTACAGGAGGTGGAGAAGTGGCTATTACAGATGTCCAGCAGACTTGTTACCTCTGATTCTATGCAGAGTGGCAATCTAGAGATGGCCACCCAACAGCTAGCCAGACACAAGGTATGTTTTCAGTAATGTACTGTATATGAATGACCAAATAGTAGTGACTTTATTTTTCACAATCTCAATTTTCACTCTTTTCTCTCAGGCAATAATGGAGGAGATAGCTGGCTTTGAAGAACGTTTGACAAGTCTGAAAGATAAAGGAGATTGTCTTGTTGGTTGCTGTTCAGAGCAAGTACAGGCCAAGGTCAGCCAACAGATTCAGGCTCACCAGCAAGGAACCAAAGACAGCTATTCAGCCATCTGCAGTACAGCTCAGCGGGTCAGCATCTCTACCAGTTCTACTGTTTACTTTAAATTCTAATTATTACTAATATAACCCTGCTGAACACTGAACTCATATCCTAACAGGTATATCAGAGTCTTGACAGAGAGCTACAAAAACATGTCAGCCACCAGGACACTTTGCAGCAGTGTGAAACCTGGCTATCCACTGTCCAAGAGGAGATACAGCTACATTCACAGACCCCGTTTGGCCTTCAGGAAGCTCTTAAACAGGTTAGTGAAAAAACATAAACTTTTTATAGCTTCTAAAGGTAAGAATTTTGTGACTGCTTAGTCATTTTTAAAAATATATGTTCTAATAAAGTTTGTATATGTTCTAATAGTTTTTTTCTGTATTATTTTTTGCAGGTGAAACACTTCAGGGCTTTGCAGGAACAGGCCAGAACTTACCTTGATCTGATTTGCTCAGTGTGTGACTTATCTGATGAGTCTGTGAGAGCCACAGCAGCTAAGGTTCAGAAGATCAAAACTATGGTGAGTTCGTACATGGGATAAATGCATTCAGTAGCTGAAGCTAAGCTGAGTTGTACTAATATTTACATCAGTGCTGCTATGCTTATATATGTTGTGATGCCACAGATTGAAGAGAGGATGAGCAGAGTGCAACAGCTGTCAGAGAGCTGGAGGGAAATTAAAGAACAAAAGCAGGAGCTATCTACACTTTTCCAGGATTTGGAACAGCAGTTACAAAGCCTATCGCGAAGACCTGCTGAGCTTGAGCCAAAAATTGCCCAGAACATGCTGGACCAAGCAAAAGTAAGCCACAGTTTAGTTGCCTGGGTTTTGAATTAAAGCAGTAAAGCAGTATTTTGGGTTAAACACATATTGTTAGCATTATTTAAAGTATACATCCATATTGGAAGAACCTTTTAGGTATTACATCATGTTTATAGATTGTAGAGTTGATTGCATAGTTGTGTCTTGGGTGTCTGTGTATTGCTGCATCATTAATTTATGCACAAGAGAAATAACATGTAGAATATAGTTTATTGCATATGTAGCATTTATTTCTGGTGTCTGCAATAGCAGGGTGACTTCTGAAATTTTAAGAAGCATGCCATATCTGCTCAGATCCAACCAAATGTCTCAAAACTGGATGGATGGTGCTGTACCAGTTTTGAGCAGAAGAGCTGTCGCATATTGCTGTGCAGGATCTGCAGTTTTTAGGGGGAGGATGTTGATGAGTGGAGAAATGCATTACAAGTTTGGCAGAGCAAAACAGGCAAGATAGGTTGCATCTAGTGATGTTTTGATCTTTTGACAGACTTTAACTCACCATGAGTTTTTCCTATTGCTTATGATGCCTTAGAATATGAAGGCTATGTAAAAGCATGCTAGGCTATGTAAAAAGCAGGCTTTTATTTCTGTTTATCTAACATAGGTGGAAATACCCCTGAACTAAAGCTGAGATTCTGCAGTTTAAACTGCTGTTTGTTTTCAAATGCGACCAAAATGTCACTGTTTATTTACTTATGGACTGTATAGTACTCTATGTACTATGAAGATGACTTCATATTCTTTGTTCAATAGGAGTTTGGCCAGCAATTGCAAAGCAGGCAAAATACTCTGACTAAAATGACAGAGAGTGTGAGTAAGCTTACAGAAGGCAGAGATTCTCCAGAACATGCAGAGATAAATCGTCTGAGTCATACATGGCTAGAGCTGTGCCATCAGGCCAATAAGCTTCAGATCCAGAGGGAAGAGGATCTGCTGAGGACAAAAGAGTACCATGACTCCATCACTGCCATGGAAGCCCTGTTTGAACAAATTTCAAAGGAGTGGGATAACTTAGCAAGGTAGGCTGCTAAGTCGGTTTTTGAATACATAGTGTTTTACAAAGAGATGAGTAATACAAAATTACAAGAAAACTATAATTGTTTCTATTTGAATGTTTTAGAACTGATGCTGAGAGCTCGTCTGAACATCTAGAAGCTCTTAGGAAGCTTTCGATTGCCCTCAAAGAAAAGAAGAGCACTCTTGATGACCTTAAAGACCAGAAGCACAAAGTGATGTATTACTTAAATCTGGATGACAAAGAGCTGGTGAAGGAACAGATCAGCCACTTTGAGCAGCGCTGGGCCCATCTAGAGAGCCTTATTGAGAGAAAGATCCAGGACTCTATCCTGACACTTGAGGACATGAACCAAGTTGAAGTTCGACTGAAAGAGGCAAGAGAATGGGCTGAGGAACAGCAGCCTGCTCTATCTGAGGCTATGAAGATGAGCCCACCACCAGAGTTAGCACAGAGCTTCCTCTTTGACCATCTCAGCATCTGCAGTGAGCTTGAAGCAAAGCAGCTGTTGCTTTCCCAGGCCATGAGTGATGCAGACAGGGTTTTAGCACACCTGGGCCTCAATGAAAGACAACGATTGCAGAAGCTCCTTTCAGAGACTCAGGCTGAGGTAGAGTCATTGAGTATTAAAGTGGCCCATCGAAGGAAACACCTCAGTAAGGCTTTTACAGAGAGGACCCAGTTCCTGCTTGCAGTGAGCCAGGCTATTACTTGGGTTCAGCAGAATGAGAAAAAAGTACAGGCTGATGACTATATTGCCCTCTTGCCAGATGACTTAGCTAAGCAGCTGAGGACCTGCAGGAACATCCAAAGCAGTCTGAGAGCCTACCAGAGCGAACTAACCTCTCTATGGTCTCAAGGAAGGGATCTGATGAAAGATGCTACTGAGGAAGAGAAGGCGGAAATGTTAACTAAGCTACAGGAATTGCAAAATACATTTGAAGTGGCTTTGCAAAAGTGTAGCCAAAGACTACAGGAACTGGAGAAAGTCCTTGTAAGTAGAAAATACTTCAAAGCAGATCTAGAGAAGACATGTCAGTGGTTGAAACAAGCAGATATTGTGACATTTCCAGAAATCAACCTCATGAATGGAGATGCAGAACTAAGTGCACAACTCGCAAAGTACCAACAAATATTGGATCAGGCAACAGAATATGAAAACCTCCTGCTCATTGTCCAAAGAGCAGGTCAAGACATATTGCCCACTCTCAATGAGGTTGACCATTGCTATTTAGATGAGAAACTTAATGCTCTTCCACAACAATACAACAACATCCTGGCACTTGCCAAAGAGAAGCATGAGAAAATACAACAAGCCATTCTTGCACGTCAGGAGTATGCCTCTTTCATTGATGTGACACACAAAGCATTGAAGGAGCTTGAGGAACAGTTCCACAGCCTTGGTACTCAGCCAGTTGGCCTGCAGACAGAGGAAGTTATCAGTTTGCAGCGTGATTATAAAGCACTCCTAGAGGAGTTAACAAATCTTGGCCATGCAGTTAGTGAACTCAACCAGAAAAAAGAGGGCTTTCGCAGCACTGGTCAGCCCTGGCAGCCTGAGGAAATGACTCAGCTAGTCAGTCTCTATAACGGTCTCAAGAGGCTGATAGAACAGAGAGTAGAACACCTTGATGACACTTTAGAATCGTTTGAGGACCACCAAGCCATGGCCATGCAGGTTGACTCTGAGTTGAAAGCGACCAAAGAACAACTTGTCAAAGTCAATGCTGAGACTCAGTCAGCTGAAGAGAGGCTGAAGAATTACCATGCCCTGGCTGCAAGTCTCCAGGGAGCAAGTTCTCATCTCTCACGGCTCATGGAGCAGATGGGAAACCTTGCTACCCACATTGATCCAGCTGCCCATGAGGCCTCTAAGGGACGAGTAACATCCTGGCAGGAGGAACTCCAGTCCCTACAATCAGCTGTTGGGGAGTTGATAGTGGAGTGTGAGAACCGGTTTGTGCAAAGTAAGGACTTTGAAACTGAAGTTAAGCGGACTTTGACTTGGCTGCAACAGATCAGAGATGAACTGGGCTGTGCTGTGATTGTGGATGTAAAAGTGGAAAAGGTACAGGAAGAGATCAGGAAGCAACAGATAATGCAGGAGGAAGTGCAGTCTCGACTTAGGATAGTGGCTGCACTAAGCACAAGGGAGAAACAGAAGTATACCAGCGCCAATGAACTAGTCCCAGCTCATGTGGATTCTAGTCTGCTAGAAATGGCTAAACTGGAGGCTGATGTACAACAAGCCCTTAGCTCTAAGCAGGCAAGTCATAAATGATTTTCACTGTTTACAATCAGAATAGTTATACGAGTGCATCTTTAAAAATTAGAATGTCGTAAAAAAGATATTAATTTAATGAAAAACGTTAAACTGTTATATTTTATATTCATTACACGTAAAGTGACATATTTAAAGTTTTTTTCATTTTAATGTTGATAATGTTTGATTAGTAATTTACTCAAACTCAAAATTAATCATTTTTGTAATTCTGGATTTCTGATTGTCATGAGCTACAAGTCATACTGATCAACAGTAAACCAAAAAAAAAAAGACTTGAAATGTCAGTTTACATGTAATGAATATTAAAATAGGACAGTTTACTTTTTTAATTTAATTATAAACTATAAACTTTTTACGATGTTATTTTTTTTTTATGCGATACTGTGTACATATGAATATATTCTTTCTTTATTGTTCTGTTTTGAAGTTTTATGTGTTCTTTACTTGCTTTGCAGCTCACACTAGAACAAGCCCTGGCCTTGTGTCAAAAGTACCATTCACGGATGCAGGCAGCATGTGAGTGGCTTGAAGATGCTGTAGGCTTTTTGCAGCAGGCCAGTCTGGGAGTGGATGTGGAAAACTATGAAGAATGCCTTCGGCAGCAGGAGGATATCATGGCTACTGAGCAGGACTTCCTCTGTGTCCTTCAAGAGCTTGAGGCACTCCCACCTCAGTTGGAAAACCTGGTGAACCAAACAGCCAAAGAACAGCTGAGGCTGAGTGTGGAGTCTGCTCAGCAGAGAGGAGTGGAGGTCAGAGACCAGCTTCAGTGTCACCAGGATGTCTTGAACAGGTAAATGCTTTTTTCTCAAATTGTCTGAACTGGGCATTTTGATATTGATGAAGCTTATAAAGAAGCCTAGTTGCATAAAAAAACATAGTTTTATTCCTTTAAGCTGGACTGGTAATGGCGAACCGCTGACAGTAGCTCTGTAAATGTTGCCATAGTGATAGAATTATTGGAACAGCACTGGTGTCTTCAGCCTGCCTTCCAGTGGAACACAATAAATTAGATTAGATTAAATATGCTTTATTAATCCGGAAGGAAATCACAGTAATGCTTGACGGTGTATATTTGATTGACGTTTGTGCTTTGTTGTACATGAATGGTCATGCCTGAAACTACGGTATGTGAATACACAGTAATGGTAATTCTTCATGTTTCTTATCAGCTGTGTAGCGCAATGGACATCCTATCAAGAGGCCCGACAGACAGTCATTGAGCTGATGAATGAGGCAGAGAAGAAATTGACTGAGTTCTCTACAGCAAAAGCTGCAACTATTCAAGAGGCAGAGGAGAAACTCAGGAGTCATAAGGTAAAGACAACTTGTTCAACTGACTCTTAATATTCTAAAGTAACCCTTTACTTTTATACATTTTATATAAATATATATTTTGTATCAATTTCTTCTTCTTCTGTCCTGCAGGCATTGGTGTCCATGGTGAATGGATTCCAGGAGAAACTGACAGGTCTAGAGGAACAAGCATCTCAACTAGAGTTGATTGGCAGTGATGCTAGCAAAGCCACCATTAGTCGCTCCATGACCACAGTATGGCAGCGCTGGACTAGATTGCGCAGTGTGGCTCGAGGTCAAGAGAGGGTGCTGGAGGATACAGCTCATGAATGGATGACTTTCAGAGAGAAGGTACTCGCGATTGTTCAGGTCAGGAAGGCAACAAGTGTTGCTTTTGCTTATGTTCTAATTGTTCTTATAATTTTTTCTGTTGTTTCAGTTGATGAAAGTAAGGACGGTGGTAGAAGAGCTAAGGAGTCGTGTTCCTGAATGTGCTGTAGAAAAGGCCTCAAAAGCCACACTTCAGTCACATCTAGAACAGCATGAGATGGTCACTCAGGACCTGGAGAGAGAACTGTCTTCCCTCATGCTCCTTCGACAGTATGCCCTCAGTCTTTTACATGATGTAGAGGTGTCAGTGCCAACTGCTGACCTTGACCAACTACCCAGTCTTAAGGAAATCAAAGCTGTGCAAGATCACTTTGAGAGGTAACAGTTTAAAAGTGGAGCATTTTCCATGTCAATCTTCCCATGAAGTAGATTAGTATAACTCTGATGGTCATGGAGTGTAGCCTCTACAGGTTGGCCAGAGTCCTGATGCACCAAAGTTAGTACACATCATCTGTAGCTGTGCACATATTGGCAACTGTACTGAATTTTTCCATTATATGTATTTTATATGTAGTGTTTTTGTACTATTTAACTGTCAAATCATTATTTATTACATTAGTCCATTATTACTGTTGCAGTATCTTATAGTCGCAGAATTACAATCAAATCAAACTGTAGTGTAATGTTTTATTAGATTGCTTTGTTTCTATGGTGCATTATGTTTGGTAAATTACTGTACCTTTTATAACATTTTTACCAGTTTATGCTTTAGTTAGACATTCTATGACACATTTTGGTTTGTGTGTACCAGTCTCCTGCAGAAATCCAGGACTGGTAGAGCACGCGTTCATCAAGAACTGAAAGACAGAGAAGATGTGGAGAGAGGACTAAGTCTGGTGAAGAGCTGGATCCAGGACTCCAGAGAGCTCTTACTCAACCCCACTGCTGATATGGACATTCTTACACAAGAGCTGGAGGTGAGTCACTGAAATTAACAGTTTTAGGCACATGTTCAGAATATTTCCCAAACACCCTATTTAACTTAAAATTTGGAAATCATAAAGTATAGGTGGAATGGAAGCTTTTCACTGTGTTTAGGTAATGCATGGAGAGCTGATCACCCACCGTCAGAATGTGGATAAGATTGCAGAACATCAGCAAAGCAAGTATCTGGATTTGTACACAATCCTGCCATCAGAAATCTCCATGCAGCTGGCAGAAGTTGCCTTGGCTTTGGGATCGATTGAAGATCAGGTAAGTTTAACTTACTACAGTCTAATAGTAGTACATCAAAACAAGATCTGTATTATTGAAGATTGATATTCAGTAACATTTAAGATTATACCTCAAGACTTTTCCTTAGTGTGATCTGAGTCATTTTATTCTCCAAGGTCCAAGCCAAGGAAAGAGACATTCAGAAAACCAGAGTTATCAAGGAAGAGTTTAATTCCAGGATCCATGATGTGTCTCAGCGAATGAAAAACATTTCTACAACACTGAAAGAAAAGGCCACTGATATCAATCAGGCCAAAGAAGAAACTCGAGTATGTGATTTTGTTTTGAGTGTTACATATATATTACTGAATTTATGAGCAAATCATGTTGGGCTAACTATTTGTTACTCCCTATTTTTTGCATAGGGTTTCTGTGATGAGCTGGAGAGTTGTGGTAGGACATTGGCTGAGCTAGATGCTGCTGTGCAGGACTTTGGTCGCCGTAATCCACTGCTGGCCAAACAACTTGGTGATGCTCTTTCTAAGTTAGGAGAAATCCACCACCACACCCTCCGCCTGGCAGAGTATAGGACAATCTGGCTAAAGAAGGTAAGAACAAGCATTATATAGAGATTATAGTATGTTAATGTAGAGCTGAGCGATATGGCCAAAAATTTTATCACGATAAATTTTTCTATATAGATCAATTTCAATAATTATCACAATATTAAATTTTTTAACACTGTCATAGTTTTAAACATCTTTCTAAAAACATCAGACTAAATACATAAAATGTTACTATTTAAAATATGAAATTGTTTATTGCCAGAACATAATATTGTAGCGTGCAGCTGGACGCGTTGAAAGGATGGACGAGAAAAACTTTTAGTCGTCGTTTTATTGTTGAAACTTACAATGATTGCTGTCGGCTGCAGCTACTCCAAAATAACAACGGTTAGAGAGCCAAGCTAACAGGCTAATGCTAGCACTGACACACACACACACATACACAGTGAGCCCCCCTCCTTCTCCTTCCCACACAAACAGATGAGCACACAGTGACCTCGTGCTCTCTCGCCCAGCCCCACTACGCTCTCCCCCAATCACATGCTTGTCTTAAACACAACAGTGCATTTTGGCGGCAGTATTAGACTTCTGAACTCACTGTCAAGCTGCTCAGACATGAAATGGAAACTAACGTTAATTCTTATCGAATTCTATTGTCCTGGCTTATCATCATCGAGGGAAAAATTATTGTGAAAAAAATGTATATCATTTTATCGCCCAGCACTACGTTAACATCTTTTTTGTTGTTGTTTCTGGAAAAAGAAAATAGCAGACATAGTTTGGTTACAAGGCACTCAAAGCTCAAGCAGCCACAAGATATGCTTAGTTTTTATGGTGCCAGTTACAAAAATAAAAACTTTGTTCTGTCCCCACCAGGCTGATACACATCTTGATGAGTACAATGAGATGCTGGAGTTTATAGTGAAGTGGACAGAACGAGCAAGAAGCTTGGTTAAGGCTAACATCATCTGGAACTCCTCGTCTCACTTGCAGGAACAGATCAGAATGTACCAGGTCAGCCATGCTACACAAGTATTGTCCATTTGTATGTAATAGAACAGTCATCTCAGTTTAGAAAGGCAGCGGAAAAGCATCTTATTCTTTCTTTTATTGATGAGTCATTGTTATAATGATTAGATACTAATGTAAATTACTGCTCCTGGCTCCACAGTCTGTGTTGCGTGAATCAAGGGATCTCCATGGTGATCTGGAAGCCATGCAGGAGAAAGTGGAGCTATTGTCTGAGTCTCTGCAGGTGGAAGCCATGGGTCAGCAGGTGGCTGAGCTGAGCCGACACACAGAGGAGCTTGAACAGGCCATTAAATTACGCCTGCAGAGCCTACAGGATGCTGCTAAGGTACATCTTAGTAATGCTGTTTTTCCCTCTCGTAGTAAATATGTAGAACAGTTTTAATATGATACTGATGACAAATATATGAATTGCAATGGATTATGAATTATATTTAATTAGTTGATGTGTTAGAAGCAGGAAAAATGGGCAAATATAATGATCTGAACAACAAGAGCCACATTGTCATGGCTAGATGAGTAGGTCGGAGCATCTCCAAAATTGCAGGTCTTATGAGGTGTTCCTGGTATGTGGTAGTTAGCACCTAAAAAGTGATCCAAGGAAGTACTGTTGGTTAACTGATTACAGGGTTATGGGCAGTCAAAATTCACTGATGTATATGGGGAGTAAAGGCCGATCCCACAGAAGAGTTACTGTAACACAAATTACTGAAAAGTTAATGGCTATGACGGAAAGATGTCAGAACACTGCATTTCAGCTTGCTTTTTCAAAAATGCATACCTTATAATGTCAATAAAGACCACATTCTGAACTAAACCTGGCAACCGTATGTCTAAATAGCATTTTGTTTGGTTAAGGATTTGTGAGCTCAGAATGGTCACATGTTGAATTCTGTTCATCAGGACATGGAAAAGTTTGAGAGTGAAGTTAAAGCTCTGCATGTAGGTCTGGACCAGGTCCAGGCTTCCCTAACTTCTCCTGAACTGGGTCGCCTGAGCCTGAAAGAACAACTGGCTCAGAGACAGGTAATATTTCTCCTTAATGGGGTCTGAGAATTTAGCTCTAGTACTTAAATATGCTGAAAAGAAGGTTGTTGACTAAATTTGTCAATGTTTTACAGCGTCTCTTGTCAGACATGGAGAACTTTAAGCAGCAGGTGCAAGCAGTGCAGGCATGTCAGAGTGCTCTTCGTGTGCCAGAGGAAGTAATGATGAGCCTGTCTATCTGCCGCACTGCTCACGGTCTCCAGCAGGAAGCCAGCCAACTGCAGCACACTGCAATTCAACAATGTAACATTCTTCAGGTGGGGCCACTAACGAAGTAGTGAGCTCTATAGCACTTTTTCAAACTGCCACCGTACAAGCATTATCTGGGTTTTTATTCTGAAAACTTAAATGCCCGAAACAAATCATGAAGCTCCTATGACTTACAATGAGTAAGCATTTGGTTGTTACATCACATATAAACAGCCACATTATATGGAAATAAGACATTTGTACAGTTGTATAATAAAGTCTTTACTCCATTTTGTGAGAGGAAAACTGGACATAAATTGAATGTTGCCTGATAAGATGACTGAAGTTGAGTTTCATAATACAGTGCCACATAAAAAATTTTGAATATTGTGGTAAAAGTTCATTTATGTTCATTATTTCATTTAAAAAGATCAACTTTTATTCATATTTTATATTCATTATATAACATTGGATTTCAAGCCCTTTTCTATTTTAATGTTGATCAGTATGGAAAATCAGAATATTAGAATATTTCATTCTCAGTTTTGAGTAAGTTACTATTCAAACAGCATCAACATTTATAAAGCTGTGGAACATCAAGTTGAATGTTATTAATACGAAAAAAAAAAAAAAATTATATATATATATATATATATATATATAAAAATTCTGAACACAGATAAACTTTTTCATATTCTAATTTTCAGGGATGCGCTAGTAGCTATTATATAGTATACAATAGTGATCCATTGTCTTACAAGTATGTTACTTTTCCATATTAAAGGAATGGTCGCCTGGAAGTTGTGTTAACATATTTTTTTCACTTACCCCAGATAAAATTGACCAGGCAAGACATGCTTGGAATCCAAATTTTGCTTCCTTAGTTTAGAACTGGAGCTGAGAGCTGCAAAACAAGCATTGCTAACAAACTAACACTAGACCTCAAAAGTCCAATAGCCCAGGTATTTACATCAAAATACATTGCGAAAACATCTCTCAGCCAATTCAAACAGAGGGGTTATTCGTCTAGGCACCAAACAGGCTAGGACTGCTCCTGGACACAGGTTT
>BRDA01000237.1:7568-32193 GCA_036984385.1 Crenuchus spilurus | reverse complement strand
TATATATATATATATATATATATATATATATATATATATATATATATATATATATATATATATAAAAATTCTGAACACAGATAAACTTTTTCATATTCTAATTTTCAGGGATGCGCTAGTAGCTATTATATAGTATACAATAGTGATCCATTGTCTTACAAGTATGTTACTTTTCCATATTAAAGGAATGGTCGCCTGGAAGTTGTGTTAACATATTTTTTTCACTTACCCCAGATAAAATTGACCAGGCAAGACATGCTTGGAATCCAAATTTTGCTTCCTTAGTTTAGAACTGGAGCTGAGAGCTGCAAAACAAGCATTGCTAACAAACTAACACTAGGCCTCAAAAGTCCAATAGCCCAGGTATTTACATCAAAATACATTGCGAAAACATCTCTCAGCCAATTCAAACAGAGGGGTTATTCGTCTAGGCACCAAACAGGCTAGGACTGCTCCTGGACACAGGTTTTTGTTATTTTTGTAAACAAGTAATTTAACACTTTTCTAAATACAATGGTTTAGTCAACAATTTCTTAACTGTCATGAAGCATATCTAAGATGGCCATCAGTCACTATGGACTTTGTGTTTTGAATGCAGACTCACTAACACCTGTAGATGATATTCTCTAATCATGTTAGCTAAATTATAATTATAATTATAAACATTATATTATAAGGATTACATGGGCCACTAATACAGTTCTCATGAGCTGTGAGTTTGTTGTTTGCGAAGATGCTTTAGTACTTGCAGTGACATTTGTATCCAAGGTACTAAATTTACTTCATAGCAAAACATTCTGTAACTTTTCTGTGTATGTCCACTATCAGGAAGCAGTGGTACAGTATGAGCAGTATGAGCAGGAAGTGAAGCACCTGCAAGGCCTGATTGAGGATGCACACCGAGTCATCCAGGACCGACCTGTTCCCACCAGCAATATCCAGGAACTACAAATACAAATACGGCACCATGAGGTAAGCGTGCTCTCAAACAGGCAGAAAAGTGTTTTTAGCCCCAATTATGGATTATACTGTCATTTCTTATATTTTCTTCTCTGAAAAATTGCTCTGGTGTTTCAGCTCATGTCTTTCCGTTCAAAAGAATCTTCTTTTGAACAAGTAAGCCTATTAATATAACTAATGGTTTCTCTAAACAGGAACTGGCTCAGAAAATCAAAGGCTATCAGGAGCAGATTGCATCTCTAAACTCCAAGTGTAAGATGTTGACAGTGAAAGCCAAGCATGCTACCATGCTCCTGACTGTGAGCGATGCAGAGGACCTTACAGAAGGTGCACAGGAAGTGGACCGAGCTGCACAAGCTAAGCCGTCTACAGTCATGGTGAATAACACTGTTTTTTGTTTTTGGGAAGATGCACTCTCCAGAAGAACAAAACACAGTATGGGCTAAAAGTTACTGCTTGAATTGTACTATATGATAATTTTCAGATATACTTTTTCTAAAGACACACTTTTGAATTATCATCTCTAAATATCTTAATGGAAAGTAATGATTGGATTGAATGGATTGTTAATATTATCAATCATCAGCTTCTTTCTGCAAATCTCTGATCTTTGTGGTGTTAGATGACAGCTGGTCGCAGTCACACCCTTCTGTCTCCTGTCACTGAGGAGTCTGGAGAAGAAGGCACCAGCAGCGAGATCTCCTCTCCTTCTTTCTGTCGCTCTCCTTCTCCTATCACTAACACTGAGGCCTCACTTGGCAAGGTACTCTAATGCTAATGTTAAGCACCTACTGTGTGCACTAGCTTTACAGTGTACACAGTATGTTTTCCTTAACATTTTAATGACTTATATTACTTACGACTTTATTTTCCACCTTTTCTTGCTGGGTTCGGTGAACTTCTGCTGCATCAACTTTATATCTGATCTTTACTTGACCCTTTATGTAAACCATAAACAATGCCTTCAATACATACATTATGCATGTTTGACGAGAGAAAACGCTCATTTCTGCAGAGCTTTAGCCCTCCACGCTTGTTTGCTGTGAAACTATTAATTTTCATAGGCATAGTGAATGTATGCTCAGTAATACTGTATTACATGTAATGCATATACACTTGGTTGGTGTGCTTTCTTGATTTAGTTGTCCATGGGCCGAGCTACTCTTACAAGAGCTCCAATACAAGAGCTGTATGATCCAGCCCTGGAGTCTGTAGCTAACCTAGATGACCTTCAGCGTTCATGGGAGACCTTGAAGAATGTGGTATGTGATATGCATTCCCAAAATTAGAGCAATATGTAGACCAGTGCTGATGTTTTTTAATATTGAACTGGACTCTAATGTATGTTACAGATCAGTGAAAAGCAGAGAACACTGTATGAGGCCCTGGAAAGGCAGCAGCGATACCAAGGCTCTTTGCAGTCCATTTCCACAAAGATGGAGTCTGTTGAGGTCAAACTGAATGAGCCCCCTCTGCCTGACCTGAGTCCAGACAGACTGATGGTTGTACATCAAGTAAGAGTTGCTGAAAGATGTTTTGTTTATGTTTTTGGTCCATGTTTTCATACATTTAAAAAGCTCTCCATGTCTGTAGAAGATTAATAATATAACAATAAAATAATTTTAAAGTGTAGAGGGTGACAAAGATGTGGGAGGTAGCAATACTATAAAAATAATAAAATAGAATAGAATTTTTTTTACAGTTGTGTGAGGAGAACACAAGACTTGAAAAAGTGTACACAATTGAATATTAAGCTACTACACAGCAAGAAACCTTTGTTGTAATTGAATTCCCTATGTAATGTTAATTTAATCACTGTGATGCAATCTTGATCCTCCCAGAGCTTGACGGAGAACATTGTCCAGCTGCAGAATGATATAGATGAACTGCAGTCAACATTTGCAAATGAACTGATCTCTGACACAACGGACTCTGACACAGCTGACCAACTTGCCATGCAGTCCACTCTCACAGTGCTCTCTGAACGCATGGCTACGATCCACATGAAAGCCTCTGGAAAACAACAGCTTCTGGAGGTACATTCTTACTATGTTGAATTTGAAATGGTGGCCAGATGTTTCTCATCATACAGCCTGTATCTCTTTTCTTAATTAGACAGTGACTCCCTGGCATTGCTTGAAAAAGGAGTATATTTAATGATGTTTTTGAACTTCAGTTTTTAATAAAAGTACCTTACACAGGAGCGTCTGAGCGATCGCTTGGAGAAACAGCAGCATGAGCTGGCCTTACAGCGTTACCTCAGTCAGGTGGATGAGCTTGATCAGTGGCTCTTGGATACACGCAGCAATTTCAGCTCCATCCCTCAGGATTCAGACATGGACGAGCAGCTCTCAGACTGTCAGGTTACAACGTCCTCTACTGGCTACAATTATTACAGACATGCTTATGGACAAAAATGCACGCTATACAACACAGCTATCTTCTTCACTTTATGAATTGTTTATTTCACAGATATTTATTTGGCCGTGTTGTAAATAATTTCAGTACGATTTTTTCCTCAGTTCCTTGGAGAAAAGAAGAACTAAACAAATAACAGTGGTATTAAAAGAGCTCTCAGATGGTTAGGTTCCTAAGCTGCTGTAGCGTGGCCTTTAAGCAGATTATGCATATGTCTCAGTGTAATGGCCACTAGTGGTTGTGGTGGCTTTCAGGTGATTAGTAGATTTCTCTGTCTTGATTGGACCTGGCTTTAAAGTTGGCCAGCCCTACTTCCATATTCATGTAGCGTGTTGCTGCTCATTGGCTAGATGAAGGTGTGGAAGGATCTGTACCTACCTAGTAGGGAGTGGCTAAAGGTTACAAATTGATAGGATCTTACTCAGTTGGGCAGGACTGTTTGTATTTTGCTAATTTGACAGCACTGAAACATACATTGAACGGATAGCCTGTACTATTTCCATCACTGTATGAAATGGAAGTGTATTGGGAACATGGCACGTGAAGAACTGAGATTAATGTGCTGTGCTCAAGGTGTGGATAGGGGCCTAGGATGAGAGCAGCTCATGCAGAATTACAGAAACCTCTAGCTGTAGCTGTCAGCCTTTGCTCTCAGCCATGTTTGAGCTGGCCTCTCTACTTTTGCTGCTGCAGAACATGTTGCTGGAGATTGAAGAGAAGGTACTGGCTCTTTCTGAGCTGTCCATGCACAGTGAGGCTCTGCTGCTGGAAGGCCGGCCCGAGACCAGGGATGAGACGGAAAGGTTAGCCAGGAAACTACGCACCTTAAAGGGCAGCCTGTTGGAACTGCAGCGGATGCTCCAGGACAAACAGATCAATATTCAGGTAAATTTCCAGCTTAGCTTTAGTGCAACATCACATTAGTCCTATCATGTAGGCAAAAATTATTAAGAGCTTTTGACTTTATAAATTGTTTAATACATTATAATACCTGAAGCTATATACTAGTGCATCTTCATAAAAAGAATATGCAAAAAATATTTGTGTTCATAATTTAATTATGTTGATAATTTGAATAGTAATATACTCAAAGTCAAAATTAACCATTCTAATAATTTGAGTAAAAATGTAAATGGTACACTGTACAGTAAAAATGTAAACTGTCATATATTTCATATTCATTATACATAAATTGATATATTCCAAGCCTTTTATGTTTAATGTTGATATTTTTTGAATAATAATTTACTCAAACTCTTAATAATTTTATTTATTAATTTATTTATCTTATTTCCATAAACTATAAGCAATACTGATCAACAGTAAAACATATAAGTTTGAAATATCACTTTACATATAATGAAAATTTAAATAAAATATAAAACAAAGAATATTAATATATTACAATTTTTGTCTGATATTGTGGTTGTGATCATGCACAGCCGCATGCAATGAAAGTCAAACGTGTCTTTATTATTTAACTTATCATATATTCATCTTAAAGATTATTATCCAGTAATTGCTGTGGAGCACACAGTAACTACTTTTAAAATAATATGCAATGTAGGTAGTTATAAGGCTGATGACTGAAAATCTGAACAGGACATTAAAGTTTAAAGGTTTTCGGTTTGATGCACTTTCAACAGTTTGATTTCTATTTCCTGTAAGATTATTCCTAATACTGAAAAACACATGTTTTTACAGAACTTGCCCTTGTGTGTTCTGCAGGCTACCGTAGTATGGGAAGAAGTGAAATGCCAGATACTGAATATAATGAATGTAATCATTTATTCTCTGTTCAGTACCTTTGTTCTTGTGCTGTCTCTCTTTTTACAGTTAAATTAAATCTCACTGGGTTTGCTTTGCTGAACAGGGCAAAGGGGCAAAGAATGATTTGTTTTTCATGCATGACACTTCATTTTCTCTTAATGTATTCACTTATGAGCAGTGATGGGCAAAGTGCTTAATGATTTAACTGATCATGAGCTTCTGATCTTAAAATTATAGTGAAAGCTTTCAATTGTTTTCTGTAAATTCAGATATCTTTTGAAATATTTTCAATGACCTTTCATGTTTCATGCTCATCTTTTGGCCAACTTTTTACTTTGGTAATAGTAATTATGTTTAGTTATTGAGTCTAATATTACATTTTTACACTTAAACTGCAGGGCTCTCTACAGGAACAGTCTGACAGTGAATCAGACTCCAGTCTCTCTCAGAGTCCTAATGTGCAAGACTGGCTGGCCCAGGCCCGCTCGACCCGGACCCTGCAACACCAGGACACCCTGCAAAGACAGAAGGTACAGTGGATTTTCTAGTGTAGTGCCAGCTTTTCATTAGAAATGCTGATATTTACATTTCATATTTCAGGATATTTTTCAGTGTTAGATTTGCTGTCTCATTAGAATGAAATATCTAATTCTTTGTTTAACAAGGAACTCGAGGAGCAACTGGCTGAACAGAAGAAACTGCTCAAATCTGTAGCTAGCCGTGGAGAAGAGATCCTCACCCAGCAAGCTTCACCCATCAGTGCAAGGTGTTCAAGTCATTTATTATTTGCAAGTTTTAAAGTTTCCAATTCAGTGACACATATATTTATATTTGCACTTCAGGTTAAGTCTACCCTGTTTACCTCCTTTAATTAAGCAATTATACTGACCTTGATATTTCTTCAATGTGTTACGAACATAACCCTCCTTATGTTAAACATTTTTCTCATGTTCTCTACAGTGTATATGAGGCACTTCCTCCAGATCTTGAGCAGGAGTGCCATGTTACGCTGAGGCCGAGGAGGCAGAAATGGGAAAGTCTGAGAAAAGATCTGACCACCAAATTGCAGCTCTTACAAAGCACCCTAGAGCAGGACACCAAACAACCAGTACTGTGATCCCACTGATTCTCTGGTCATAGATAAAAATCTGTCCCTTGTTTGTTCTTCTTACATTGCAGTACAATACAGCCTGCAGTAATAGTCACTGTCTTTACCAGTTTTATTCCAGAACTGCTCGAGTAAACACCTCTACTGCTCCAGTCTACAATGGAGATGGCCAGGTCCAGGACAAGTCCACACTGAAGTCATTATACAGTGGATTCAGTCAGGCTGTGGAAGATGTTCCTGCTCAGGTTATACTGCATGCCTCATCTTCATGTCTGATCTGTGGCTGTGCTTTATCTTTGAGGATAGCTATTATAACCTCTCTTGATTTTGGGTATGTAGGCTGCAGGTTCTGCAGAAGGCCAGATGGAGCAACATCTGTATTCTGCGGTCACAGCCACTTCATCTTGGCTAGATAATGTGGAGAACACTCTGTTCTCTGGACCAGTGCTTCTGACAGAGAATGCAGAGACACAGCTTTTTAACCATGAGGTGAGCAACCTCTCTTGTCTGAGTAAATGTCTTAATGAATGAAAATGTTTCTATTATTTTAAAACGTATGTATCTATTGTTATTGCTATAGTTTCACCATACAATTGTAATTAAGTTATGTAATAATGGAATTTAAATAGATGATATGTAGATTAAAAAATATTGTGAAAAAGTTCATTGTTGCTCATAATTTAATTCAAAAAGGTAAACTTTTAAATTTTAAGTTCATTACACATAAACATTTCAAGCTTATCTCTTGCTGTTGATCAGTTTGACTTATAGCACATGAAAATGATTCTTAAATTATTACAATATTTAATGTCAAGTTTGAGTAAATTACTATTCAAACAGTATCAACATTAAAACAAAAAGGCGGATTAAGTTTAAGGATTAAGTGGACTGCATGTAAAATAGGACAGTTTACCTTTTTGATTTAGATTATGAACACTTTTTCACCCTTTTAGAATCTGCATTTTTTAAAGAAAGTATCAGCTTGTTTTTATTGTTTTTTATAAGAGAGTTAAGGTGAATTCTTATAAATCTGAAAGCATCTCAAATGGTATTATGTGACTATTATATTACAATATCAAACTATAATATAATGAAGATTGATTTTGCACATTACTTACATGTCTTGTAGGCCTTAGGGAAAGATGTGGCCGAGGTGACAGAAGTGGTGAGCCACAGTCGGGGGTTACTAGCAAGTTCTGCAGGGCTGCAGGGAGAAGAGCAGGGCCTGGTGGAAGACACTCTGGACTGCCTGACTCGTCGACTGGGAGTTCTTGACTCAGCAGTGGTACGTCGTTGTGACACCATGAGGAGCAGGATGCAAGAGCTAACTGCCTTCCAGGTAAAGCTGGACCATTTTGACATGGAAAAATTTAAATTTGGTGCCTGTGAAAGCAGTTAGTCTGTTTTATAGTCTCATGTAGAATTACATGTTTTTGTTTTTCACAGACTGAGTTACAGCTTATGTTCTCCGCTCTCAGTGAGAGCAAGTTCCATATTCTGCAAAAGCTAGCAGGGATCCTTGACCGCCCAGCAACAAAACAGCTGGAGGTACAGAAAAACATCACTGTTCACGATGTACACGATAGTTTGTTTATTACCAGAGAGTTTGTTTATTAACAGCTGCTGCCTGATCTTTGCTGTTTTAACAGACAATTGCTGAAGCTGAAGAAACCCTGAGAGAATTTGAGCAGAAAATTACAGATTTAAAATCAAGAGGAGCAGAACTGCAACTAGATCAAATTTCTACCAATGAACTTCTGAAGCTCCAGGTACATTCACTGATTTATCAAGTCTTCAAACTCAAGACAATTGATAATCAGTTATAAGATTATGAACCATGATTGTTTTTTGAATTCCTGGCAGGTCCTTAGTGTTTAAGTTCCTGGTGTGTAAAGAGGTTTTAGGTGACAGATGTTTTTGTTGCATGCTGTGTTATGTAGGACACTTATGAGGAACTGGTGATGACAGTGGGCTCACGTCGTAGTGGGCTGAACCAGAACATGGCTCTAAAGAGCCAGTATGAACGAGCACTACAAGACCTCGTAGATCTTATAGATACTGCTCAGGACAAGATGGCTGCAGACCAGAAGATAATAGCTAGCTCAGTAGAAGATGTCCAAGGCCTCTTAGACAAACACAAGGTGAGTGATGTGTGAGTGGTTTTAGGGATGTGTGACGTAAAAGGGGAAAGACTTTCTTCATTAAAATGAAAGTAAATAAATGTTTTGATATTTAAAAAAGTTGGGATGCTGTGTAAAATGTTAATAAATGTAAATAAAAACAGATTTCAATTATTTTTCAAACCTCATAGACCCATATTTTATTCACAGTAGAACATAGAACATGTATGAGATGTTGAAAATGAGGCGTTTTACCATTTCATTAAAAAATATATACTCATTTAGAACTCGATAGCAGCAACACATCTAAAAACGTTGAGACAGGGCCATATCTACCATTGTGTAGCATCCCCTCTCCTTTTAACAACAGTCTTATATACATTTTAATGATTACATTTTTCAGATTTTTTTTTTAAAGACCAGTTTTCACTTTGTTTTTCAGGAATTCTTTCAAGGTTTGGAGTGGCATATGGTCCTGACTGAGACTTTCTATAAAAAAATTAGTGCCTTTGTTGTGCCACGAGAGAGCCAAGTTCTGGAGGAGACTCTGAACCAGGCACAGAGTGTTCTAAAGCAGGCTCACAAGAGAGGAGTGGAGCTGGAATTTGTCCTGGAGGTCAGTGAAGAGCTGTATAAAAGTAGCTAGTCTAAATTAATTTATTGATTTCTATTATTCCCCCTGTTTATTTATGCATCCTTCTATTCGTATATATTTATTTATCTGTCAGACATGGAGCCGTCTGCTGCTGGACTACCAATGTCTCTACAGACATTTGGAGACAGTGGAAGGGAGCATGCCTGCTGTTCCTCTGCTGGAGGAGACGGAGGAAAGGCTGACTGAGAGAATCGAACTTTATCAGGTACATTTGCATTCATTATTTTCACCCCCACTCTTTACACACCAAACTTTGTGTTCATGAAGCTTCATATCATATGTCATTTGTAAGTTGTGTAGAAATCAGATTTTAGGTCAAAAACAAAACACATAATGTTAGTAGATATTTTGTATGGTTTAGTGTAACCTCATTTGATCTTCACCCAGGGAATGAAGTCCATTCTGACTGAACACCAGCACAAGCTCTATCAGGTACTGGAAGAGGGCAAGCACTTGCTGCAGTCTGTGGCCTGCCACAGTCTGGAGAACCAGCTTACTGTGCTGGGGGAGCACTGGCTCAGCAATACCACCAAAGTCAGTAAGGAGCTGCAACAGCTGGAGTCCATCCTCAAACACTGGACCAGGTCAGGGCATGGCATGCTGCTAAATATTCTACATTTAAAGAAAAGCATCTAGACGTTCAAGAAGCCCCAAGTGTTCTATTGTGTAATGCCAGTGTCCACCTAATTTATATTTTCCTAAATGATGTGTTGGTAGAGATCACTTGTGCCATGTTACATTCAAAACAACGTTAGGGTGACATTCCATTAAATTGCATTATGAACAACTAACCTTTGATGTGGCATTCCATCTAACATTTGAAACATTTAAATTTGTTTGTTCATGGAATGTTTCTCACACTTGAAGGGGTCCATGGCTGTAAAAGGTTAAAGAACCTCTAACTTGTGGTTTCAGGTATCAGAATGAATCTACAGAACTGAACCAATGGCTACAGGAGGCTCTGGAACGCCTAGAGTTCTGGAGCACTCAGTCATTGACTGTCCCTACAGATGTGGAGACAGTTAGAGACCACCTGTCAGCATTCCTGGTTAGTGCCAATTTGTCACCAGATCTAAATGATCCATTATTTCAAGGAGCTTGAAATGCTAACCTACTAATAGTACATATTTGTGTAATTTTTTGGTCAATAACTGTGATACATAATCATTTGATGACTTGAATATGCTTGGGCAAGGATATCTGGAGCTGTGCAGTGTTAAGAAATAGATATTTTTTGGCACGTGATACATGAACCTTCTTGTATCTCTAGGAGTTCAGTAAGGAAGTGGAGGCTCGCTCATGTTTGAAAGCATCTGTGTTAAATGAGGGTAACCAGCTGCTGAGGCTGAAGAAGGCAGATACAGGCATCCTCAGGTCTGAGCTGGCCCGTGTGGAAGCCCAGTGGGCTGAGCTGATCACCCACATCCCCATTGTGCAGGAGAAACTCCACCAGGTAATGGTGTGCAGTGCCGTATGTCGCCGGCTAAACTGGCTTATCTGCTGTGCCAAATAGGATTATTGCCATTTCTTAGGCTCATCTCAGTTATCAGGATTCACAGAAGCCTTCCTATGGCCTTAGATACTTTTTTCCTGGATTCTCTGCCTGCCCTTTGTTTTAATGATGGATTTATGTTTACTTCTTGTCCCAGTCACAAATGGACAAGTTGGCCTCCCGTCATGCAATCACAGAGCTGGTGAACTGGATCTCACTGATGGAGAAGGTGACTGAGGAGGATGAAGAAAACCTTAAAGGAGCAGTAGGGTCAAAGGTTATCCAGGAGTATCTGCAGCGGTACAAGGTAAGTTCAACCTTTGGGGCAGTGATTGTGTATTATTTGTATTTTTAATAGGAGTTTCATTTCTCACTGAAAACTGAAAAAAGGTTTATTGAACTTGCTTCTTTTTGCAGGGATTTCGTGTGGATGTGAACTGTAAACAACTGACTGTGGACTTTGTAAACCAGTCAGTGCTACAGATCAGTGGTCAGGATATTGAGAGCAAGCGAAGTGATAAGACTGACTTTGCTGAGAGGTTGGGAGCTATGAACCGGCGCTGGCAAATACTGCAGGCTCATATCACAGAGAGGGTGAGACTTTTACTGGGAGATAGGACTGGGATTAACATATGCTGGCATAATTGAATCAAATTGTGACTGGAATATGCTGCAATCTGAAAAAATGGTAGCTAAGACAAATGATTAATATGACCAGGAATATGTTCTAGTTAAGCTAAAAAAAATCTGTTTTGATTTATTTTTTTTGTAATTTCATTTTATTGGGTGAAGTCTTTTAAAAAGATAAATAATAAAATTATTAACTATTTACATTAACAATGGGAAGGCTTGCACAAAAAGGGGAGAGAAGAAGAGACAAGGGACGACATAAAACCCTAACTAAAATTAATCTGGATTGTATATATTGGCCAATAAACAGTAAACTGAGGAAATGATATGTTGTAAATATTATAGAATTTATTGTATTAGCATTTGTTAATAGTATTTGAATGCTGCATATACTAGTTTCAATGATCTTTGGCAACATGTATGATTAACACATTTGAAACATCAGCACTGGGTTACTGGTTAGTGCCGGTATCTGATTAGATCACCCAAGACCTGTCCTTAACCTGCACGTGGTATCAGTTTTGTATTAGAGGGAGAGTTGCATTACTGAATGTACAGTGCCATTAAAAATAGAATATCATGAAAAGGTTTGTTGTAAATCATAATTTAAAGTGTCATTAAAGTGTTTTTTTTTTTTCATAAAGTAAAAAGTGACATTACAGGGCTTTTTTGTTTTACTATTGATTGTTAGATAATTAGAATATTTCATTTGGAGTTTGAGTAAATTGCTTTTCAAAAACAAAAATGTAGTTTTAAAACAAAATGGCTTGAAATATTAAATTAATTGACACTAAATTATGAACACAAATGACCTTTTTCACAATATTCTCATTTTTGGAGATGAGCTAGTACTTAAGTTTTGAAATACATAAAATTGATTGCTGTAAATGAGCTAATTAATTTGTAATATTTTTGTTCAGGTCCAGTACCTGGAAAGTTTACTGGAATCCTGGCTGGAATATGAGAGCAATGTGCAGAGCCTGAAGACCTGGCTTTGTGCCCAGGAGGAACGACTCAAGAGGAAACATAGGATTGAGGATGTCTCCTCAGTGCAGAATGCTCTGAAAGACTGTCAGGTAGGAGCTACACTACCAGCCAAAGGTTTTAGAAAACCCCAATTTTTCCAGGTACTTATTGCAAATTATTCAGTTTAATGCACTCGATGCACTCTGAAATGAAAGCAAAGTACAAATAAGCGCTTGGAGTTTAGAAATCATGTTTTCAATGTATAGACCAAAATATATTCTTAACTTCAGACTCATCAGAATAGCACCTTTGTCAGATATAACAGCTGAACACACTTGTGGCATTCTTTCTACAGTATAGGTCAAATATTCTTCAGACAGTTCTTCACAAATCTGTTTCAGAAGTTCCCATAAATGTGTGGCACTTGTAGGTTCTTTTGCTTTCACTTGTCGGTCCAGGTCTTCCCAAATCAGCTGGATGGGGTTTAAGTCTGGAGACTGTGCTGCCACTCCATGTTTTCAAGCTGACCATCTTGTTGTTTTTTCCTGTGGTAGTTCTGGCAGAGCTTGGACTTATGTTTTGGGTCATTATCTTGCTGTGGGATGAAACCTTGACCAACTAGGCACATACCTGAGGGTATTGCATGGCGCTGCAGAATGCAGAGGGTGCCTCTCCCTCTGTTGGAATTAGTAGCACCAGCTTTCAAAGCTTGATCTACATCCATTGCTGCAAAACAGCTTTCACCTGTTAATCCTTTTCATGTTCCTTCACAAAAGGCTTTTTGTATAATTCTGTAATGTTAATTAATTTTCAGTTTTAACCTTACTTTTATAACGTCTGGGAGTTCACCACTTACCTTTGTATCATGTCATCAAGCTATTCATTGGACTTGAATGACTTGAACTGCAATAAATGTCTGGAAAAAATGGGGTGATCTAAAACTTTTGACCAGTAATGTATTTTGCATTGTTTAACATTATCACAGTATGACAATATGTGTTTTTTCAAATTTCCTACACATTCACACAGGAAATGGAGGAGATGGTTAAAGAGAAAGAAAGGGAGGTGGAAAGAGTGGAAGAGCAGGCCTGTGCACTGGTCCAGAACAAGACAGATGAGGCCTGTGCTGTTGTAATGGAAACCCTCCAGGCACTGAATCATACTTGGGCAAACCTTGACCACTTAGTATGTATCTTTTTCTGAACCTTAACTTTAGATTCTGTTAAGTCTGTTTATGAATGAGTGTGTATATGGTGTGTTTGTAGTAAAACTAGATAATGTGATTCACAGATAGGACAACTAAAGATCAGTCTGAAGTCAGTACTGGATCAGTGGAGTCAGTATAAGCTGGCAGCTGAGGACATCAACAGCTACCTGACGGAGGGGAGATATTCTGTATCCCGCTTTCGCCTGCTTACCGGCTCTTTAGAGGCAGCACAACTCCAGGTGGACAGTCTACAGGTATGTCAACACATGAGATTGAAGTAATAGTTTTGCAACAAAATAAATTGAGATTTTTTTTCAGTTTACACTAGATGTAGACGATCAGCCAATATCTCCAAATTTTGCTTCTTCAGATTAGAGTTGAAGCTACGACTAATGTTCTTAACAAACAGTAGAGCCATTGCATAATAGCCCAATAATTTTCATGAAAACCTTTCTCAAACCACATCTAGATCATAAATAAGGACATTCAGGGCAGTGTGTTTTACAGCATACTGGTGCATGAAAATTGAACAAATGAAAACAAACCAAATGAAACAAAAATATTAGTTGGCCATTCATTTATTGACAAAAAATATCAAATATTTGATGTCTGTGATTGACAAAAGTATATGAACCTTTAGGATTAGCAGTTCATTTGATGGGGCATTAGATTGAGGTGTTTTAAATCAATGGCATGACAATCAGCTGTGGGTGGCCACCTGTTTGTATGTAAAGACCAGGGATCTAGCAAGGTCTGATCTTCAAAACACAAGTGTATGAACAACTTGACAAGAACAAAGAAGATTTCTGAAAAGCTCAGAAAAAGTTTTTGATGCTCATCAAGCTGCAAAAGCTTTGATGAGTTGTATTCTTTGTATCTACTTTTAGGGCTACTGTGGAAATCTGATTATGTTTTAGGACACTTGTATGCAGAAATGTAGAAAAATCGAAAGTGTTCACAGACTTAAAAAACACTACTATGAACTATGAAACTGATTTTGTTTTCTGTTATGACAAAAGTTTATTATTGGATACACTGTGTACACTTCAATACACTGAATTTTGATCTGTCGATCGAATAATAATATATTAATTTTTTATTTATTTGATTCATGATAATTATAACAAAAATAAACTCGTATGTGAAGTATATTCTTAGGTCTGCCTTTATGTACTTCTCTTTAAATCTAAAATAAAAGCATCAACAGCAGAGAGAAATAAATGCAGCAGCCAGTTTACTTGCTTTAAGTGAAAAAGTACATATTTGCTTTTGATGGAGGGACAAATAGGTGATTGTGCATGTGTGTGAAAAGGTGAAGCTGATTATGATTACAATTTTGATGCCATGAAAAAATGCATTTAGTTCTCTATCATTCATGTGCAAGAATCTGCAAGAACAGCTGGAGAAGCAGGAGAGCAGTCTGAGAAAGTTTGGTGCAGTCACACATCAGCTACTTGAGGAATGCCATCCATCTGTGTCTGACTCCCTCAATAATACCCTCAAAGACATCAATGCCAGGTAGGTAGCTGCTGACTAAGTCAGAGTAACATGCTCATTGTCTTAGCAAGTAAAAGTACACAGCCTACGTGTGTGCTTGTGTTTGTATGATTTAGGTGGAACAGTCTGTTAGAGGAGATTGCGGAACGTCTGAAGAGCAGTAAAGCTCTGCTTCAGCTGTGGCAGAACTATAAGGACCTGTATGAGCAGAACAATGGCAGCGTCCAGAGCCTGGAGGAGAGAGCAGAACATCTGCTAAAAACAGCCAGCAAGAAAGACATTTCTGAAGAGGAAGTGTCCACCTGGATTCAAGACTGTAGTGTATGTGAGGCTTTGTTACTTCTGCAGTTGTTACGGAAAAGTCCTAATAATATTTTGTTAACCTTTACACAGTGCTACATCAAAAAAAATAGTGAAAAAGGTCATTTGTGTTCATAATTTAGTTCAAAGAGGTGAACTGTCCATCCATCCATCCAAGCATCATCTTCCGCTTATATGTGTCTGGGTCACGGGGATAAACAACCCAAGCAAAGTGGACCAGGTGTTCCTCTCCCCAGCCACCTCTTCCAGCTCATATGGGAGGATTCCAAGGCATTTCCAGGCCAGCTGAGAGATATAATCTCTCTAGTGTGTCCTAGGTCTTCCTAAGGGTCTCCTCCCAACTGGACATGCCCGGAAAACCTCATCCAGGAGTCATCCTTACCAGGTGCCCGAACAACATGGAGGAGCAGTACCTCTACTCCAAATCTTTCCCGGATGTCCAAATTCTGCACCCTATCTCTAAGGGAGAGCCCAGACACCTTAGGAAGAAGAGATGAACTGTCATATTTTATATTCGTTACTCGTAAAGTAAAATTTCAAGCCTTTTTTATTCTACTGTTCAGAAAACCTAATTATTTGAATATGTATTAAGTTTTTTTTTATCAAAGTCTGTTTATTGAATTTTTACAGTTTTACAAAGAACAAAAAAAGAAAAACAACAATCCCCCCCACCAGACATAGATACACAGATTTTAACCCAAATACGACAAATCAGTGAGAATTACACATATTGATTACACTGAAATGCTGTTAGTGTCCATTTCCTCAATATATACCAAAAGAGGTTGCCAAATATAAAAATATTTCTTGGTAGACCCCTGGATAGTGTATCTGATCTTCTCCAATTTAAGATGGTTAGCTATTTCAGCAAACCATTGACAATGTGTAGGTGGAGCAGAATAAATATGTATTAAGTTTGAGAGAATTACTATTTAAACAGTATCAGCATTAAAACACAAAAAAGGCTTGAAATAAGTTAATTTACATGTAAATAATATAAAAAATTACATTTTACCTTTTTGAATTTGAACACAAATGACCTTTTTCATAATATTCTATTTTTTGGAGATGCACTAGTACCATGTTACATATGTGAAATATACAGTATTTTTTACAATTAACAATTCTTGTGAGTGTTCCTACATTTATTAGAGATATTACTCTTTTCTTTTTTAATTGATTAACTTTAATAGAATTCTGTAATTAGTGTAAGTAGTTTTATGCACTATTAGTTATGCAGTTACTGGTAGTTATGCAATTAATTATATTTGCATTTTATTTGCATCAAGAGACTTGAGTTAGCACTTTTTTGTCTTTCAATGTCAAAAAACAAACAAAATAAATGTTTTTTTTTTTTTTAAAACAAGACTGTACACACAATAACAGTTTTGAATCAGCATTCTTTTGGTGCTGACTACTACACCTTTGAAACATTAACTGCACTTAATGTACTGATACAGTTTTGTTTATTCCTTATAGGAGTTGCTGCGTTCACAGGCTCCAGTAAAGGCCTCCCTGCAGGTCCTGATGGAGCTTGGCGAGCAGCTGAAACATCAGGTGGACACCTCTGCTGGAGCATCTATCCAGTCAGACCACCTGTCGCTCTCCCAGCGTCTCGGCTCCATGGAACAGTCTCTCAGTCGACAACAGGCTGCTCTCCAGGTCAGACCCATTATGCCTAGAAAAGTATTAGAAAGAGGCTATGTAGATGTGCACCTGTTGTAAAGGTTATGTGGGTGCATTTCACAGGCTGGAGTACAGGACTATGAGACTTTTAATGAGCAGCTGGATAATTTGGGCCGGTGGATAGTTGAAGCTGAGGAGGCCCTGAAGTGTCAAGATCCTAATGGTTCCTCTGACCTGTCAATCATCCAGGACCGCATGGACAAACTAAAGGTAATTCACTTTTTATATATACTAGAACTATTATTCAAATGATTTGATTGAGGAGTGATACACATTATTTCAGCAGTAATGTAGGATTATTCATTATGCTCATACAGAGACAGATGCTGAAGTTCAGCAGCATGGCTCCAGACTTGGAGCGCCTGAATGAACTGGGCTACAGACTGCCACTCAATGACTCTGAGATCAAACGCATGCAGAACCTGAACAGGAGCTGGGCCACCACATCAGCCCAAATCACTGAGAGATTCAGGTTAGACTGTATTAGCAGTCAACTAATACTGTATAATCTAGTATTGAAGCACACATTTTTAGCTCACTATTCTGTTTGTTTTGTAGCACAGTAAAATTTAATTATATTGAATCTGCTTACAATTCCTGTCTAGACTAGCTTTCTGACCGTTTTACCTAATACTGTATATGTTTCACCTATAGTAAGCTGCAGGCCACTCTACTGCAGCAGCAGACGTTTTTGGAGAAGTGTGAGACCTGGATGGAGTTTCTTGTACAGACAGAAGAGAAGCTGGCTGTTGAGATTTCTGGAAACTTCCAGAGTTTGATGGAGCAACAGAGAGCCCATGAGGTGCTACTAAAATGACAGCTTACCTTTTTGTATTAAATTATGAACAAAAATAAATTTTTGGTATGGCACTATACCTTCATAAAGCAAGGCCAATAGTATAATGTCTAATGGCATGAACGCTGCTTAGGATGTAACTGTATTTATGTGAATAATGGATGATTCCATGAGTGGATGTATCGTACCATGCCACAGTGAAACGAGAGTGTATACCAACAAAATGTCAGTCATTGCTTCTACGCTGACAAGCTTAGCTTAGTGGCAGAGAAGCAGACAAAGAGTGGTCAGTTTGTTGAAAGGCAGCTGCGGCATCAACATAATAATAATAATAATAATAATTTCCATTTATATAGCGCCTTTCAAGAAACCCAAGGACGCTTTACATAGAGGTGGAATAGGTAAACAAAAACAAACAAAAAACTGACAACAAAAAATGGAAAACATATGGACAAATCATACAACACACTTAAGGTTAAGTTGAATGGAAATATTGAATAAACAAGTGAGTTTTTAGCTGAGTTTTGAAAGTGTGTAGGGATGATGATAGACGGAGAGAGAGAGGAAGAGAGTTCCAAAGTGTCGGTGCAGCCACACTAAATGACCGACCACCCATGGTGACAAGCTTAAATCTGGGGACAACCAGGAGACCAGTATCAGATGATCTTAATCTACGAGTGGGGACATAATGGTGAAGGAGTTTTGCCAGATAAAGGGGTGCCAGACCAGTAAGTGCTTTAAATGTAAGTATTAGAATCTTGTAGTGAATGCGGAGGTTTATCGGGAGCCAGTGGAGACGTTCCAAAACGGGAGTAATATGCTCATATTTTCTGGACTGGGTCAGAAGACGAGCAGCAACATAGGCTCTGATTGCATAAAAGGTGCAAACTGCATAAATGAGGAGGATAATAGACTGGTTGACAAAAAGCAGGGTCCAACACCTCAGATAGGAAAGCTGCATCCCATAGCAAGTAGCAACAGTACTAATGTATCCTTAGGATGCTATCAATGCAGATGACTGCAGGAGGAGGGCCAGTAATGGAGCTTTGTATATGAGTCCACATATGGCAGTGCATGTAATCAATCAAGCTCTAGAGGTCAGAGAATTAGAAACTAGAGAGGAGTTGTCTCCATCAGAACTCTTTTTAGTTCTTTATGTGAAAAGAGAAAGAGGACGCACAGCATGTGATGAGTTCCTATTTGCCAACACGGGTCTGTGAGTGTTTTTGTTGGTGTACACATTGTGGCATGACAACACAAATCCACCCTTAGAACTGCATGGGCATTAAGGTGGTATGAAACTTTTTGTGTAGTTGTGCTTACACATATTTTCTATGTAGCTGTTCCAGGCAGAGATGTTCAGCAGACAGCAGATCCTTCACTCCATTATCAGTGATGGACAGCGCATGCTAGAGCAAGGACAGGTGGATGACAGGTGAGAGCACTTTTAATCAGAGGGATATCACGTTCAATACTAATGGAAACAAAGCACTGTTGTACGTCACTCTGGATAAGAGCGTCTGCCAAATGTTGTACATGTAAAAGTAAATGTATACTATAAAATGTTTCTTCACCACTCAAGCTTGTTGTCCAGACCAGTGTACAGATGTAGAGGTATACTTTTAGTTACTAATTATCTTGTTCCCCTACAGAGATGAGTTCAAGCTGAAGTTAGCCCTGCTTAGTAACCAGTGGCAGGGTGTGGTTCGGCGAGCGCAGCAACGCCGGGGCATCATAGACAGCCTGATACGCCAGTGGCAACGCTACAGAGAGATGGTGGAGAAGTTACGAAAATGGCTTGCAGAGGTCTCACGCCAGACTGAGTCTTTACAACCTGGAGCCCCAGTACCCCTGCAGCAGGCTCGAGCCATGCTAGATGCAGTGCAAGTAAGTAGAATGACATCTGACTTTTCTGGGTCATCTGTATTACCTAGCTTACTACACTCAGAGTCTGTGTGTAATGGTCTTGAAGGATGCTCCAGAACTACAGATTTCTTTTATTTCTCAGAAACAATAGGACAGCCTTCAGTGACATAACTGCCAAGAAATGCAGTCTAGGCTTTTGATGCATGGTTATGGATGTACTGTACACAAAAGCTACTTGAGTTCTAATACTTTAAACTTGAACATGAGTGAGAGTATAAGCTTGGTTAATTAGAAGCAAGATTCTGTACCCTATACTTTCCCTTATCTAGCACATCTTCCTTAGACTATTAACTTATCAGCAAGCTAATCATATATAAAGTCAGGTGTATTAAGAGTAGGAAGACAAAAAATGCAAAGAGTCTGCTTGAGTTACTTTTTAAATGACTTGTATTGGCTCCCTCTGCTGATTATCTGTTATCTGTTTAGCTAAAGGAGAAGGTGCTACAGAGACAGCAAGGGAGTTACATCCTGACTGTGGAGGCTGGGAGGCAGCTGCTGCTGTCTGCAGACAGCCGGGCAGAAGCGTCACTGCAGGAGGAGCTTCTTAGCATTCAGGACCGCTGGAGACATGCTAACATCTGCCTAGAGGAGCAGAAGAGAGAACTGGCTGTTCTGCTGAGGGTACAGCCCTGTTTGTTATAATACTGTTATGTTGTTATTACATAAGTTATTATGTAATAACAATTAATACTGCACAGTAAATCTGCCAGTGTTAAATCAACACTATTAGAGTTAAATTAACACTGAGAGTGTTACATTTTGACACCCTCAGTGTTAATTTAATTTTGACACCCTCAGTGTTAATTTAACTCTAATAGTGTTGATTTAACACTGACAGATTTACTGTGTGTTACTGTTATTTCACAATTGTGAGATTAAAGGTCTTTTAAAGTAATTATTTGGTCAAAATGTTTAGTGTCAGTAAGTCATAAAGCAGAAAGGGCACATGATAGACTAAAGCTGATTGTGTGCAGGATTGGGAGAGATGTGAAGAAGGCATTGGTGGTTCTCTGGACAAATTGCGGGCATTTAAGCGTCAGCTCTCACAACCTCTACCTGATCACCATGAGGAACTGCAAGCTGAACAGATGCGATGCAAGGTATACATGATGCCGTACTAATGAGTACTCACAGAATGCAGCCTGTGCACATAGATGTGATTAATGTTTCTATATACAGTATCTGTATCTTATTATAATAAATGTGCTTAAAATCTGAAGTTGGGCAGATATGTAAGCATGTGCCATGCATTATTATACACAGTTATAATATAATGTTATTACCCCCTTCCTGATTTTATTACCACCTACACAGTAAATCTGCCAGTGTTAAATTAACACTATTAGAGTTAAATTAACACTGAGGGTGTCAAAATGTAACACTCTCAGTGTTAATTTAACTCTAATAGTGTTGATTTAACACTGGCAGATTTACTGTGTACCGGAATTTGTAGGACCAGAGAGTGTTCGCTCAGTGGTGATCTCAGACACTTTCCTTGTGGCTCCTGTGTTCATTATAGAGGTTAACTGGTCCACTGTGTCAATTGCTTTGTACCACTTGCCGAGGTCATCGTTCCCCTCCGGCATCAGTGGCCAGCAGAGAGCCGCTGTAATGTAGTTAGGAGGCACTCAATGTATGAGAAGACCATTCTCGGTACACCTTCACTATTGTGGCTCTAAAACATCCCACAACGTCAGTTTCTGAGGTGCTACCACTGCTTACCCGGTACCCTAATATCATACTGTTTTGGGCATCAGTCAGATCACATCATTTGCCCCTGATGATTGTTTTGTTACAACTGATTGATGTACTCACTTATTTATATGTGCAGCAAAATCTGCCACTTACAATCTGTTAATTTCAAACCAAGGGTGGTCATAATATTCTGGAATGACTGTGTATATAAAGACCAATGACCACATTCATAAATAAGATTTTTTGTGTATGATGCTGTTTTTGTCTCTGTTGCAGAGACATATTAGTAAATGATGGAAATTTTAGTTAAGCAAGTCTTGAAATTGAATTACCACATTCCTGCATATCTTCACACTGACCACACACCACTGAGAGGACTAAAAGTGTTATTTGATACCATCATGGAAACTGTTCCAAGTTATGATTTGATAATTTGAGGATGTTAATGTAAAGCATATTTTGAGTCATACTGACCGTGACAAAGAAGCAGAAATACCCAATCATTTACATATTATTTCCATTGAATTAATGGATTGCTTTAGAGTAAATACATTTGCAGACATTTATTCTATTATTATCTTAAATGCAGGACTTAGAAAGCACATTTGATGGATGGACAGAGGATCTGGCTCATTTGACTGTGCTGAGAGAGTCTCTCTCCAGCTATATTAGCCCTGAGGATCTGTGTGTGCTGCAGGAACGTATTGAGCTACTGCATCGCCAGTGGGAAGAAATCTGCCACCAGGTACATTTCCTGCCTCCTTTCCTGCTTCTGCTATAATAATAATAATAGTAATAATAATAATAATAATAATAATAATAATAATAATAGTAATAATAATAATAGTAATAATAATAATAATAATAATAATAATAACTTACACAGCACATTTTATACATGAGAATGCATCAGAAAATTATTTTCAAAGTAAAAGATAAGCAAACACCAGCATAAGAGAAGAGCTAAAAAAGGCAATGAGCAATTAAATAATTTATTTAAATTGAATAGTAATTTAAACAAAAATCACCAAAATAGCAATCAGCTGAATAATACAAGGAACTAAACTTCAGTTAGAATTATGAGAATTTTTTTATGAATCTAAAAAAAAAAGTCTTTTAAAGAACAAAAATGCTCTAAACTGCAACTGAAGATCACATTTTCCGAGTTCTACATATATAGTACTGATTTTGAAGATACAGATGTAACGATAAATATGTAACTGTAAAGGTAAAAATGACAGCCTGCCAGTGGGTGGTGGTGTTGTACTGCATTTGACAAACTGCTGTGTATTTCTTATTGACAAATTACTGTAGATGATCAAGAAATGACACCGCTTTGTCTTTCCTGAAATACTTCCTCATTTGAGACACAGTACTGTGGTGTACAGCAAGTCACATACAGTCATCCATTTTGTAGGTTGAGATACCCTGGATGAGATGTCCAAAAGCATTCAAAGACCTATACAGACTAATTTGTTCTGAGACTGAAAGTCATATGCAAACTATAAAGACTTTCCTGTCAGTTTGCTTGTGTGGCATCCGGTGCGTGAGCCTGTAGACCACAGGATGTGTGCAAGCTTTTCATATCATAGCAAGAACTTTTAGGCAGAGGTAATGATTCACTGCAGTCTTCACTCTTCTTTCACATCTTTAACACAAATCAAATATCTGATTTTTTTTTGCTTATTTACATATGGTTGTATTGATCTTTATCTAATGGTAATATAGAAAGAATATGCCAGATTTGATGATAGTCTCACTTGCATATGTTTTATTTGGCAGACCATAGAGCTTATGCAGAAAGCTTTTATTTTTCTATATTTCTGTGTGTAGTTGTCCCTGCGCAGGCAGCAGGTGAGTGAGAAGCTGAACGAGTGGGCGATCTTTAATGAGAAATACAAAGAATTATGTGAGTGGCTCACTCACATGGAGAGCAAGGTCTCCCAGAATGGTGACATCAGCATCGAAGAGATGATCGAGAAACTTAGGAAGGTAGGCTAAATTAATCTAATTTGTGTTTACATGGCAATAATTGTTTTATGGCATGCACTGATTAAATTATCTTAATAGTAAAGCATTCACATATAGGAACATGCTTGTACTATAATCTGACACTATCTGCTATCTGTTATTACTTTTTGAGCAGTTTTTGTGATATGCCAAAGTTAAAGCTTGCTAAGGTTGTTGCCCTCTGTGTGTCTTTGCATGTTTGTCTCCTCAGGACTATCAAGATGAGCTAGCAATGGCTCAGGAGGATAAGCAAGAGCTGCAGCAGATGGGGGAACGTTTAGTCAGAGCTAGCCATGAGAGCAAAGCCTCAGAGATAGAACACAAACTCTGCAAAGTCAGCGAACGTTGGCAGCACCTCCTTGACCTCATCAATGCAAGGTAAAAATGTGCAAACCTCATAAAGACCCGAGAGTCCTGACAAACTGATGTTCTCTGTCTCTCTTAACCTTCATTGTATGAATGTAATGGTGCTATAGTCGATGAGTTATTGTTATCAGTTATTGTTGTCAATTAACTGTACATAGCTACTGAAATGCAATTATATAATTAATTACATTATTATGTAATGAATATTCACTACAACGGTTGTGCACTATAATAATTGTGGTATCAATGTAAGTATTTGGACTTTTTAATTTTTCAAAAACATGATCAGACCATTATCCCTCCATTGACTTACGGTTCAGAATCCATTTCAAGGTTTCTTGAATCCATTTTTTTAAATCACTGAATGGACCGGCCTCCGTTTATATATCAAACATGTTTCAGTTTTGTATGTTCTCAAGAGCCCTGAGATCTGCAAATCCACTTCTGCTAACAGTTCAAAGAAAAGCTTAAGGTTCACAGGGTTTTTCACTGTACTAGAGCCTTTCTTTCAGTCCTTCAAGGCAAAGCTTAAAATACATGTATAATGGTTGTCATCCCCTCCTTGAACTGCCACCTTACAGCGGTGGAGGGGTTTGCGTGCTTGAATGATCCTAGGGGCTATGTTGTCTGGGGCATTATGCCCCTGGTAGGGTCTCCCATGGCAAACAGGTCCTAGGTGACAGGCCAGACAAAGAGCAGTTCACAAAACCCTTATGGAAACACCAGCGATAAAATCAGTGACGTCACCCGGTACGGCGCAGCCGGGGCCCCACCCTGGAGCCAGGCCCGGGGTTGGGGCTCATATGCGAGCGCCTGGTGGCCGGGCCTTTGCCCACGGGGCCCGGCCGGGCCCAGCCCAAACTGGCGACGTGGGCCTGACCTCCTGTGGGTTCACCACCCACAGAGGCAACCGTAAGGGGCCAGTACAATGTGGATTAGGTGGCAGCCGAAGGCAGGGTCCTCGGCGACCTGATCCTCGGACAGGGCAGCTAGCTGTTGGGA